>VDFB02164070.1:0-22502 GCA_007258455.2 Sequoia sempervirens
GTTTTTGCATTGTGTTGTTTCCAACTTAGGCTAATCTTGAGGTGTAGGTTGTTTTGGTGTTTATTTGCACTCTTTCACTTGCTGCTTGCTTTCTAACGCTCACATTCGACCTATCACACTACCATTTTCAACTTCATAATGAATAATATCATTTTCATATTTTACTTTCCATCTACTATTGTGACATTTGAGTAACATTACATTATTTAAGAATAAAAATATTTATAAATTCTTCAAACGATTTCATATACAACAAAAATTCTTGATGCCATATTATCCACAAGGTAACAGACAAGTTGAGCCTATTAATAAAATATTTTAATTAATTTTATGAAAGACAATGAACAAATATTTTTCTAATCGATATACATAGCTTGTTCCTATATTATGTGCATAATATACTAGAATACACACTCTTAATGGGTTCACACCTTGTTTGGTTTATGGTATATGACTCATAATGCCTAATAAGCTTGATATTACATCATTGTTTGTTTCCCTCTATAAATCATTTATGATTATACATATAAGGAATATCATTCATAAGATGTCAAACCCCTTTATGATAAACGGGTAAATGTATTGGTTAATTTACACATTTATCAAATATAATTAAGATAGACATATAACAAAGGAATCATCTAGTGAGACTTACAAATTATAGAATTAGTTCTCTATGTGAATCTAAATAATTCAAATATAAAAAGGAATTATGAGTTAGGTTTTGACCTAATAGGAATGACTCATTCATCATTACTTCCTACTTTGGAACCAATGTGTTTGGGTTTTCTACTTATGATAGCATAGTGGTGAAAGACCTAGTTAGCATCATGCACTTGAAACATTATTATTGTTGATCTCTATAGGAAGTGAGGTCACCTTTTTAATCATCATTCATACCCTTTTATTTCATGAGATTCATGGTGCTATTCTATCCATCTTGTTGTATCTAGATATTCTTATACCTAGATGATCACATTATTTCATATCACTTATATCCTTTTATACTTATTTACTAATATGATAACACATTATTGCTTGTTACACAATTGTATTAGGCCAATTATGGGTATTTTATTTATGACTATGAACTTATATTGATGCATATTCTAAGCCATATTATGGGTAGAATTTTATTCCTCTTCATCTTTTCTCTAGTGTTTCCATATCTTTACACACTATATGGAGCATCACATGTTCTCCCCACTTTATAGTGATATTATTATTGACACGGGGGGCATTGACCTTTCCCTTCTACATTGCAAAACTTATTGTATTATCTTGCCCACATAGGGCTAGTTAGACATGCTCACACTTATACTCTATTTTTTTTCTTATTCCTATTTATTTCTCTATGCTTTATGTCTCATTAATTATGAGGAAACCATGTTCTTATAAAGAGCAATGTTTTGGTGGTTGAATAGGTGGTTACACATCCTTATGTATTTATTTGTATGTTATTATATATTGGATGAATGAAGGAATATCATATTATATGAGTACCTACTTCATGAGAATTTTCTTCTTGTTTCTCCATCACTGATGGGTTTGTTATGTGTCTTATAATGGTATCAACATAGAAGTTTATGAAGGAAAATTTAAAGGGAGGTTGTTACTAATATATTGAGAGGTAAGCATTTATTATTGGACAAGTGACATTTGAAAGGTGAAATTGTTCCTAAATTGAGTTGGTGTTGAAGAGGAATTATTGGTGATCAATGTCATGCCACTATTTTCATGTTCGAGAAGGTGTTGAAAGAGGAGTTGTTGGGAAATGAATTTGTAGAAGCTTAAGTTAAATTTTTCTAAAGAGGCATTGCAAATATATTGGAAAGTGTTGAATTCCTAAGAGGTGTTGAGACTACCAAAAAGGCATGATAAATTTATATTAGGTATGAAAAATGATCAAAGTTCATTTAGTCATGTTTGAAAACAAAAAATTGATGAATAAAGGTGGTTGCAAAGTATTGCAATGCCTCGCCATGGACCCACAAGACATTAGCTTTATAGACACAAAATTTTTATAGAAAAAATGATACAATTACATACAAAACTATAGTGTTGCACTATGATGTCACATTGAACATGAATAAGAGCACCATCATGACTTAATCAATGTGGCATAAGAAGAAAAATTACAACAGTAAACCAAAAAAAACTACCCACAAGAAGAATGTAAACTAACAAGGGGCCTCTAACACAGGGGTTAGACCCCTACAAGACTAGAAACCCTAGGATGTACAATATTCCTAACGTAAGAATGATCAAGGATTGATTTCATGTAAAGGAACACTTTCCAATACAAAAGTCAGCATACCTTATTAGAAAGGACACCTATTGATGAGATAATAAAATTACAAGACTCACAAGACTAAGGGGAATAACTTCCATTCTCAAAGTTTTCCCAAAAAATGTTTGAAAGTACTTGTTTGATGAATGTAGGGGCTACAATATGCCAGAAGACTATAGTGCACCTAGAAGACTCTAGCACCTAGGCATAACACTAGTGTGCCAAATAGATAGTATTCTGAGTCCACCAGTGTCCAAGATCTAGAAAGGTGTTCTAATTGCATGCACTAGAGTCTTATGTTGGTAATAGAGTGATGTAGGAGCATTGTGGGTGCAAGGGAAATATTGCATTAACCAAAAATTTCAAGTTTCAGTTAAAGTTTTGTTGTGTTTCCTTTGGTTTTTGGTTATTTATTCAAGAAAATTTTGGGAAAATTAAGAGAATCAACTTGTACAAGATCATAATGGGTATCTACAGTTGAAATTTAGTGAAATTTGGATGAAAAACAAGAAAAAATTATGATCTTGTGAGTTTTCAATCTGCTACTAAACATTTGTAGAGATTTACATGTGAATCAAATGATTGTAGGATTTGAGAATGCTATAGGTTGTGGGTTTTAAGGTAGAAACTAAACCTTGTAGAAAATACTAAGTAAACTAAAATAATGTTTCATTAGATACTTGGACGGTTTCGATAGATTTTCTGCATTGAGAGAAAAGTGATGTCATCTGACCTTGTGAAGATTTTAGGTGCATCTGGACTTGTGAGAAATTGTTAGTGAATTACACCTTTTTTGGAGCTTATTCCAACAAGTTTTTCCACCTTGTGGAAATTCAACGTCCAAGTGCTTTGTGGGAATCGTGATGTCATACAACCTTGTAGTGATTTAATGTGCATCAATACGTTTGCAAGAATTTCACGTGCATCAAAATGTTCTTAGGAAAGTTAGTGTCATCTATATTTTGTAGAAGTTCAATGTGCATCAAAATGTTTGTGGGTAATTTATAGTGAACTAAACCTTATGATGTAATAAGCCAATTTTTATGAATAATTTTTCCTATGATGTTAGTATGATGCCCGATGATACACCATCCTATATCAATTGTGGAAAATTTCCATCCAGTTAAACCTAAAGTGGAATTTCATGATTGAAGTTGTCAATTGTATATTTTCCACTTACATATGCACTTGTGGAATTTTAGCTCACTATCGCACTTGCAAAGTTTTTTCTTGCATATACACTTGTGAGAACCTTGGGGTCATTTGGACGTTATAAAATTATGGGGTGCATCTACACTTGCAAGATTATGGTGTGCTATTGCACTTTTACATCTTTGCAATGAATTAGTTGTTGTAATCACTTAGATTTGATTCGGTACAACTTCTTAATTGATCAAAGGATAAATGGAGATCAATACATGCATGGGGGGTTAACCATCAAGAAGGGAGATGGATTTCCATTAGAGAAGCTAATAGAGAGAGAAAGGACATGACAAGGAGGTTGAATTGTATGTGAGGAGTGTGTAATGTGATGTAATGTCTTGAAGAAAAGTTTGTCCACTAGCATATTTTTATTCATAGAAGGATTTAATAAATAATATTACTTTATTTGTTTGGCTTTTGGTGTGCTAAGATTTGTGTGGTTTGCATGATCAAGTGGGTTAATAAGAACCCACACATCATGATTGCATTAGATGGATTCAAAGCATAGTTTACTCAATAGGAATGTATCAAGGTGGATATTCCCTGCTAGGAGGCATTGAGATCGAGGGAATGAGTGTGGTGAAGTTTGTCTAAAGATAGAAGTGTTCAGTTGATAGGAACAAAATGATGATTTGAGTGTGTTATAGAGGTTTGAGAGATGAAAGTTTGGTGTTTTTCCTTCAACATGAACTGAAGTTGGGTATAACTTGCTCCTATGCAAAGGTTTCGTCCACAGTGGAAGTGGGTAGAGGATGCATAGATGGAATATTCTAGAAGTTCCTATTGGGAAAAGGGTAGGTGAGTGTGTGTGAGTTTTCTAGAAGAATCCTACAACTGCATAGTAGAGTGAACTAGTGGGTTATCTTCCAACAAAGGCTGAGGCTAGGTAGAAGGTGCATCTAGAGAGAAGTTTGTAAATTCCTAAAAAAAGTTTGGGTAGAGGATAGATTGGGTGTGTGAGTTTTGGCTGCAAGTATTAAAGAGTACTTGTAATTATTGAAAGATACCTATGAGTTGGTGTATACTTAGAGTTTCTATGAGAGAAGGTTGTTATAGACTATAGATATTGTAGATTAAGAGGTTGTGTAAAGTGGTTGAGAATCGCAAAGAGGAAGAGAATGAGCCTACACGTGGGAAGCGTGTTGAGAATTTTAATTTTGGTAAGAAAAAAAATATACAAGGTTGAAAATGATGAGATGAGGAGTATGCCCAAATCCTTGAAGGAGGCCATAATAGCAATGGAGAAGAGAAGATGGGTAGAGGAAAATATGGGTAAGAGTGAGCCCCATTATTTTTCCAAGAATGATTTTGTTGCAAAGGAGACTATATGTGTAAAGGTAGAAGAAGATATTTTAGTAGTATAGACATGTCTTTGTTAAGGCATGGGAGAAGTGAAGAAAGAAGTTACATAAAAGGGTGTTGTTGTGGTCAAGATCGAGGATGAGAGAAGATGATATGTTAGAGCAGAGAGTGGAGAGAATGTTGTAGTAGTGGTAGAAGAGAAGAATGATGTTGCATAAGTTTTTAAATGTCCTTTCAAGGACATGATGATGCAAGTCTTGAGCAATAGAGTACAAAGAGGTTGGTTGGGAAGAAAGGGATAGCAGAGGAAGAGAATATGACATATGTGTGTAGTAGAGGATGTTCAAGGAGAGATATGTGTAGATAAGGAATAGGACAGTATAGAGGAGAGTGAGGAAAAAAGAAAATAACTTTGGTGGAGGGGGTCAATCTATGGTGGGTTGATTCCCATGAGGAAGAGAAGAGGAATTAAGAAAAGTGAGACGAGGATAAGTGTTTGGAGGAGGAGGTCAAGATATGGTGGAAATGGGTCCATGAGGGGAAAGAGGAGAGAAGAAAAAACTTGGTGGAGGATGGTTTGTGTCCCAACCAAATGTTGGAAGAGGTGAAGGAAGTCTAAATATTTTGATGAACTTGTAGTGATGGGGTTTAATATATGTTGTTTACAACCTAGAAGGGTAATTCTACTACCTAACCCTATTTTGTGAGCCCAAGATCAAAGAACTTCCACCTCGTGTGTCTGATGGAGGAGCATCTTAGGTGCAAGAGAAATATTGCATCAACCAAAAATATCAAGTTTCAGTTAAAGTTTTCTTATGTTTCCCTTGGTTTTTGGTTGTGTTGGAGACTTGCAACATGAGCATGAAGTGTAGGTGGTTTGTGTTGGTTGTTCCTATGTTATCATTGATGTCAACATGGTAACAACTATATAGGAAGTTTACTTGGTTTACCAGAAGTTCTCTACCGGTAATGTTCTTTTGTGAAGAGTCAGTGCGTTGGTATTTGAGTCTGGAATTCACTGCAAGAATTGATATGAATTTAATCTCCTAACCAAGTTATCATGTCTCATTCAAACAACTATATCCTGGATCTTGAGAAGTTCTAGGTTGTGAGCATAAAGTTATCTCTGACAGAGTTCAACTCTGTATTTTACTATTGTTCCTTGCTTTGCGTATCAGTGTGGGAGACTTCGCATTTTCTTAAAGAGAACATTCTTATGTTGCGGTTTTTATGGTAGTCCCTATGATGGTCATATGATAAGAAATTGGTGTGGTCTTAGATCCAAAAGGTGTTTACTTTGAGGATTGTTTGTTGGTTTGGAGATTTTGTGAATTATGTCTAGTCTTGGTCAATCTAACATATGCATTCACTATGGAGACTAGTCATTCTTTATGGATGTTAACTAACTTGGTATAATTCTCTACATGAATAAAATGTTTTAAATCATATATACGGCTAACAAGAATATTTTGATTATTTTGTGTTCATCTAATTAGGCCGACCTAATTGATGAATAAAATATACTCTTATATATGAGATGTCTAGAAAGCAAGTGAGAGAGAAGAGAAGAGAAGAGAGGAGTGAGAAGTGTGGTGGAAGAAATGTGTGAAAAGGATTAGGGTGTATGTGAAGATCCGAGCCTAAATGCTTTATCAATTGGGATTAGAGCAGATTTGTTGAGCGACTGTTGTGTGAGGCAGTACTTCATATTCTGAGCTTCAATGGAATTGAACCCTTCACATTGAAGGTGTATTCTCTTAGTTCAAACTCTTGGTAGTGAGCCACTATATTTGTATCTTGGTGACCTTAGCCATCTTTTGTATTCAGGTAGTGATCCTTTCAAGGGAAGTGAGTCCTATCAGTAAGCCATGTAATATTTTGTATCCAGATATAATATATTGCGAGTTAACCCTCACCATGGTTTTTCCCTTTTTGGGTTTTCCACGTAAAAATCCTGGTGTTCATGTGTGTGGCTGCATTGATTTGTTTCTATGTTCTATCTTGCAGATTCAGTCATAATTGTGATAATGGTTAGATGGATTTTATAAGAATGGTTTTATGGAATACTAATTCACCCCCCTCTCAGTATTCTGAATGTTCAATAGGTTGTTTCTTTAAAAAAAATAGAGATAACTCAAGAAAATTGAAAGCATCCCTTATAGAAGAGCATAATGGGTATCTATAGTTAAAATTTAGTGAAATTTAGATAGAAAGAAAGCAAGTTATGGTGTTACGGGTTTCCAACCCACTACTAGGAATTTGCAAAGATTTACATGTGAACCAGATGATTGTGGGATTTGAGAATGCTACGGGTTGCAATTTTTCAAGTCATAACTAAACCTTTACAAAAAATACTAAGTGAAAAATAACATCATTCAACCTTGCAAATATTTCAAGTGCATCTAGACTTGCGGGAAATTGATAGTGAAAAACACCTTTTGTTTGGAGACTATTCCAATGACTTTTCTGCCTCATGGGAATTTGGTGTCCAATTGGTTTGTAGGATCATGATGTCATTTGATCTTGTGAGGATTCCATGTGTATCGATATGTTTGTGGGAAATTTAGCGTCATATTCCTTTTTTTGGAATTGCATGTGCATCTGAATGTTCATGGAATGTTAGCACCATCTATCTTTTGTGGAAGTTTGATGTGCATCATGATGTTTGCAGTAATTTGTAGTGAATTGAACCTTGTGATGTAATGAATCAATTTCGATGAATAGTTCCACCTATGACATTAGTGTGGTTCCTGATGATGTCATCTTGTATGAATTATGGACATTTTTCATCCATATGTACCTAAAGTGGAATTTCATGATCGAAGTTGTCGATTGTGGATTTTCCACTTGCATCTATACTTGCAAAATTTTAGGTCACTATTGTACTTACAAACTTTTTTCTTAAATTTTCACTTGAAAGAAAGTTTGAAGTCATCTAAACATTGTGGGAACCTTGGGGTCATCAAGACCTTGCAAACTTAGGGGTTATATTTGGACTTACAAGATTCTAATGTGCTATTGGATTTTTGTGTCTTTGCAATGATTTAGTTGTTGTAATTGCTTGGATTTGATTCAGTGGAACTTCCTAATTTGTCAAAGGATAAATAGAGATCAATATATGCATGGGGGGTCAACTGTTAAGGAGGGAGATGATTGGCCATTAGAGAAGCTAATAGAGAGAAAGTCCATGAGGAGGAGGCCAACATGTATGTGAGGAGTATGTAATATGATGTAATATCGTGATGCAAATTTAGTCTGCTAGCATATTGTATTTATAAGGATTTAATAAATAATATTTTTTTCTTTGTTTGGGTTTTTTTGTGTTAATATTTTTGTGGGTTGCATGATCAATCTATTTGATAATACCCCCTAGTCACGAATGCATTATAGACTATCCCAAAAATGCATTATAGTCCTCTCCTTGCGCTAGGGTCCTATTCCTACACTAGCATCCCGATCAATGAGAAATTCAAGGATCATTATTGGAACTATAGGCCTAGCATAGCACTCAAGAACCATAAGGAAATAATTACAATACAAAAAAACTTCAAAATTTATGATTTTGGTGAAGAGATTGAAGTGGTCCTAAACACATGATCTCGTCACACTAGCCCATAAAGGAGTTGACTCCCAAGGGTTGGAGAGTTGTCAAGAGACTCTACCACATGAGAAATACCATAATGGATTAAGGGTAAGGTTCCCTACACCTCTTGTTTATGCCAAGACCACACAGAGAACCCCAAAATGGCTCCTCAACAAAGCGGGTCCTCACAACCAAATATACAAGGAAAATAGTGTTTTCAAGGTTCAAATTGAATGTTTTATAAATTTTGAATTATTTGGGTGAGTTTAGGATCATGATGGGACAAATAGTGGCAATAGGGTTAAAAATATACATGTTTACTTAGCCAAAATATGAAAATAGATATTTAAATTTTTTTCTGTTTGTTAACACTCCCCATCATACCCTCCAACAATTCAAGAACAAATTGAGAAAATTTTAATGAACTGACTAACATTATATGTCACCATATCAACTATTTTTATTTTAGATATTTACAAGGAGTAGGTAAGGGAATGCCTCAAGATATACCTAGGGAAATGCAATAGATGCAAGGTTCATTTATTCCCCCTCTTGCTATCCCTTCTTCACCTTCAATTTAACACCCAATCATTATTGCATATATAACACATCATAGCCTCTCTATTATACACTCTTTTATTGAGCATTTGATTAAACAAAGACTTCTCAAGTGTCACAATTTCACAATATTTTTGGTGTTAGTGGATCGATTGATATTGGTGGACCCTCCTTGGCTACACATGTTTATGTGCCTCATTGTTGCACTATGTGTAATTAGTTGAGTTTAGGTCCTCTTAGAGAGGCTAGTGACCCATCCCTGAACACATCCAAATATTATGTCTCATGTATGTCACCTTCACAAGATGAGGCAACATGGTATAAAACATAACAAGGACAAGAACACAAGTAGGGCCATGAGGAGCTAGAGTAAAAGAGGAGCAAGGTCAATCTTTCTTTCAAGTAATATTTAAAATTATTTCATGATTTATTTCATTTAAATTTAATATAAACAAAGATTAGTATAAATTTATCTAAGAGGGATAATAATTGATGATAGAGGGGGAGCGTAGAGAATTTCATCATGATACTCTTTCTACCTTTTAATTTGGCCTAGACTTGATGGCATACATTTTTCTACACATATAGCTTTTTTTCTCGTTGTTTATCATTTTTTGTGAGTAATTATATATTATTTTATATCTTGATCTTATTTTAATTTTGTATACTATTAAAAATGTGAATGAGGTGGCACCTTTGCCAATATGTTTTGGTTGAACTCCTAATTATCCTAAGGGACCATCATTCATAGAATGACTCAAAATATCAAGAACTTAGAGTCAAGGTAATTGAACTAAATTTTACTTGAGTTAATAGTTTTAAAAATTATAGTTAATTATAGTGATTTATATGTTAATTTCGAGGTTATTATGATTATATGTATACATATTGTCACGCCCCGCCGTGCGAACCCCAAAGGAACTAAACAACGGAACAATTTTTTTTGTAAAAGAGTATAATAACATACTTATGTATTACAACATAACAATATATCAAGAGGCACAACTTGTTCCAATGGGGTACACGAAGTGACATGACTATTCTAACCCATAACACAATAATAAATTAAACCATAAATAAACAGTTACATATATCCATTCATTCTCATTTCATCATTTACAACATCTGTTAAACAATAACCATATTGACACCATATGCATATACGACAATACATGTAATTATACAGATATAAAATGTTACATATTTCAATAGATACCACATAACGTAACCAACTATTACAAGTGACAATAAAATACAATTTACTGAAGATACATCTCAATCACTACATATCCAAATTACATCGAAGTCACCCCATTACACGTGGGAGACGATACATCAATAAAAACATTAAAACATTACAACTGAAATATATACAACTATCTGGTACATAAGAATAACTGGATCACCAACATCTTCAAAAAGCCCTGCAACAAAAATACACCTGCAATAGAAAGGGAAACCCAACGGGGTGCGAAGCACGTTCCACCCAACCACCCCCGTGCTGAGAGTAGACAAGGAAGGGTCCCCGACCAAGCACGTCTAACAATAACACAAACTAACTCCAAGTAGAACAACATAACACCAAAGACCACGTAGAAACACAACCGTGGCAAATCCAAAAGGCACAACAAACCACTGAAGAACATAACAACCAGACATGATCACAACATCAACGAATCTCAAGACATAATATTGAACATTACTTACAACAGCAACCAAAGACAAACCAATAAATCACTTCCAGAGGACTTCAGTAGATCAACACAAACAGAATGTTAGATGAGAGTGTCATCGCATGGTTTCACATGGATTCTCCAGACAACCTATTACAAGGTGTCGCCTCCATCTCTACATGGATTCTCCAGACATCCAAGTTAAGGTGCCGCTTCCATCTATGGTTCTCCAGACGACCTATCTCAAGGCGCCGCTCCATAGGGTCACTCATGCGGAGTCATTGACCTTTCGTGAGGACAAGGTAATGACCATGCCAACCACGGCCTTCTCAATCCCTTTTAGTCTGTGATAGCACTAACAGGCGGACGAGGTTTCACAATTATCTTATTAGTGTTTAATCCCCACCCGTGGTTTATTACTTAAGTTATCACTGATTAAACTAACTCTACGTGGGTTACCCTGACAGCCCCTTTGTGCGTCGGCCCCCACTAGAGCCACTCTCTCTAGACACTCTAGCACAAGAATATCCAACTCACAGAATTGTATCAACAAGGAAAACTGAACCATACCAATAATTCATCTGCGAGGCTTAATCATCTCGCCCACAATCACGTGCATATCATTCACACAGTTGCACAATCCCAATATACATTAACCAAAGCCAAAACATAAAATCAACCATCAAATAACAAATTCAAATACAACTCACAGTATCCCTGCCCCTGGAAGTTCTAAACACTATTTAGGTTCCTATAACCGGAAAGGTTAACTCTAGGATTTCCATATGACCTAAACTCAAGTTTAAGAGAATCCAATTAAATCAAAATGCATAATCTCGAGAGTAACCAAAGAATAAACAACGCCATAATATAGTTAACCACGAACAACAAATTCCATCAAATAAATAAATCCACTATTTCAAGAACAAATAACTAAATCAAACATGTCGTTTACTTCTAATTTTCCCAATAAGACTATATCATTGCATATTAGTCAATATTATTTCATTAATTCAAAATCTCAACACCTTAAATTCTTAAAATGCATATATATAGAAATATATATATATATATATACCATTTATTTCATATCGCATCAAACAAAACACATAATAACAGAAATTGCCTAAATATTACACAAAAATTTTACAAACTCACATGAATAAAAATACATATATTAAAATAATATTTATTTAAAGACATTAAATAAATATCATTATACAACAACATATACTAAATAAGTGTGATTTTCTTTTAAAATTATAAATCAAATATATATAAAAAAAATCTCTTAATACATATATATATATATATATATATTTATACTAAATAATATATATTAGATATATATTAAATAGTATATATATATATATATTAATATTTACATATAACTTCAAAATCAAATCAAATTACAATTAAATATAAAAACGAGTTTTAAAAAAAAATAAAAAATAAATAAAACAAAGACACGGTACAGGCAAGATTTGGCCAATGTGGTAGTAGAGCGGAGCCTGTCAGGGCCAATTTACGCAGCCTGTGTAATTGCGCTGCACCCAGGCTGTCGTGGGCTTTCGTGGTGCCTTAAGGTGCTGCCTCGTGGGCCGCCCCACAATTTTAATATATATATATTTTTAAAAAAACTAAATTTTCATATAATTTAATTTAATTAAAATTTCATTTTTCAAAAAGAAACATAAAATATGGAATTCGAAACACGAAATTTATTATAATTTATTTATTACAAATTTAAACCAATACAGGCACGGAAACAGAGAACACATGATCACAAATTTTTCACAGAATAATATATTTGTTTGCATAAAACATAATTATATATTATATATATATTTTATATATATATAAATAAAATCAAAGCATAAACATGTATATATGTGAATAAGCCATTCAACAGAGGGCAATATCTAAAAATTGTTTTCTTTTCTCAAATAGATTGAAGAAGCAATTAGACTTATAAATTTCAATCCATAGAATAATAATTTTCTTTTTCAACACAATTATCTCAACAACTACGTTTTATAACGAAGAAATTCAGAGGATTTTGCTATAGTTTTCCTTTCAAAAACTACGGGTTTTCAAAACATAATCGATAGATTTTTCCCTACTAATACAGATCTACATGCAAACTCAACCTTCAATCTAAAACGATTTTTATTTAAAATAATAATTTTTCCTACTAAATTAAAGAGTTTCAGAATAGATTATCTAATGTTTTCAACAGAAAAATCAAGGGTTTCATTCGAATAAATTTTCAAATCACAAATCTTCCTTCTATAAGTTTTTCCATACACAGCTAACAGATATATCAAAGCACAACAAAATAATAATAAATAGCAAAGGAATACCCGGAGTCCTTCGTCTGAAGAAGAATCTCTTCTGTAACCTTTCGAACTCCTCCTACAGATCCTTCTCGATCCCTCCTGGAGCTCCCTTTTTCGAATCTACCTATCTTCAAATCAATTATTTTTCTCTCCAAGTTTACAATCCAAAAATTCTTTCTTTTTTTTTTTTTTTATCTTTCTTTTCGTAGATCCAAAAACAACAGAGTAGAGGTTCTGTGTGTGTGCATAATCTTCTCTTGAAACAAAATAATAAATCAGAAATAAAATTCCATAAAGCACATCTGCTTTCTTTTCACAAAAAGCCCCCTTCCTATTGGTCCTTTTCAGCTTTTAAAAGCACAAATTTATCTACAGTTTTAATTGAAATAATTTATTTAAATTTAGATATTATCTATGCTAATTTTAATATTAATAAAAGATATTATTTAATTATCTTCAACAATATTTATTTAAATTAATTATTGTCACATTATTAATTAAAGACAATTATTTACTCTTTTAAATAAATTAAATCACCTTTTTAATTTATAATATATTTAAATTTAATATTCAACTAACACACAATTAAATCAACCAACTAAACAACTTTAATCCATCATCTTATAAAATAACGTTAATTAAATAAACATGAACCATAAATCAACTGAATACCTCAACACTTACACTACACAAACAACAAGAATGAAAACCTCAGTCATAACACGACTCACAACAGACGACGACTTGGGACGGGGACGCTTCCAAACCTACTCCCTTTTTCAACAATTTTACCCGTTGGGCTAGTTTATCGCTCGCCCTGTCCTGCCGAGGCAGGTGGAATCGAGACTTATTCCTGCAATCCTACATCCAAGCAAACGTCAAACAGCACATGCATACATATATATATATAAAATCAACATCCTACCGTGAGAAAGAATCGCAGTGTAGCAGGGCACTCGTGAACGAGTGATGCTACCCTGTCCTCTCACCTAATCTACTCTAACAATTACAATGTCAATAGTAACATTTCCAATCCAAATAGATCATAAGATAACATTATACTAAACTACTGCATCATAACTAATTACTAACCATTGCATTATAAATTAACACAGAATTCAAATCACATGATCATAGAATTATCACATTGACATATAAAACATTCGAGAGAAAGCATTACCTAATAAAATAATCCAAACCCTACATATAGAGTATCATAAATCACAATAAGAATATCAATTGTAGCAATCAATTAACTACATAACCACACACACCAAAATGATGAATCAGCCACCAACACAATCCAGTATCACACTAACATATAAAGCAAACAATAGTAATAAATAGTATCAAAAACATAGGGGTATTACATCCTCCCCCCCTAGAATATGGCTTACTCCTGGAAGCCAGTAACTATATATATATATATATAATAGATAAGATTAAGCATACAACAACCACAGGGAGAACACGCCACAAATCTCTATAACTAACCACATACTCCTTCCTTTCTTATTACCATATTCCATAATTCCATACAATACAACACGCAAAAGCAACTCCAAAACCATATAGGGTCAATCAGGCAATCGCTTGCACGATGAGGTAACGCACAAGAAGACATACAAGGGTGGACATAACAACAAAGCTGGTTGTCATCCACCACACACAACACACAAAATTCACACACAACACAATTGTCCATAATGCATTCTTCCAGTAGGAAGGATATCGGTGCATTGTACACTACACCGAGGGTCCTATCCCTTCCACTAGTTTCATGCGTTATTGGACCTACTCCACGTAACAACGACTTCCGGGTAGCCAAATTAGATCAAGCCAAAAAGGAAAACATAGACTAACGAACAAAGCACCTAGGTCAACGCCATGGCTCATAATGCCTAGAGTATTACTTATGCAACTAACAACTTAATGGGTCCACATTATCCCAGAGCGCCCAGTGTTTAAACTTGTGCTCTGATACCAAGCTGTCACGCCCCGCCGTGCGAACCCCAAAGGAACTAAACAACGGAACAATTTTTTTTGTAAAAGAGTATAATAACATACTTATGTATTACAACATAACAATATATCAAGAGGCACAACTTGTTCCAATGGGGTACACGAAGTGACATGACTATTCTAACCCATAACACAATAATAAATTAAACCATAAATAAACAGTTACATATATCCATTCATTCTCATTTAATCATTTACATCTGTTAAACAATAACCATATTGACACCATATGCATATACGACAATACATGTAATTATACAGATATAAAATGTTACATATTTCAATAGATACCACATAACGTAACCAACTATTACAAGTGACAATAAAATACAATTTACTGAAGATACATCTCAATCACTACATATCCAAATTACATCGAAGTCACCCCATTACACGTGGGAGACGATACATCAATAAAAACATTAAAACATTACAACTGAAATATATACAACTATCTGGTACATAAGAATAACTGGATCACCAACATCTTCAAAAAGCCCTGCAACAAAAATATACCTGCAATAGAAAGGGAAACCCAACGGGGTGCGAAGCACGTTCCACCCAACCACCCCCGTGCTGAGAGTAGACAAGGAAGGGTCCCCGACCAAGCACGTCTAACAATAACACAAACTAACTCCAAGTAGAACAACATAACACCAAAGACCACGTAGAAACACAACCGTGGCAAATCCAAAAGGCACAACAAACCACTGAAGAACTTAACAACCAGACATGATCACAACATCAACGAATCTCAAGACATAATATTGAACATTACTTACAACAGCAACCAAAGACAAACCAATAAATCACTTCCAGAGGACTTCGGTAGATCAACACAAACAGAATGTTAGATGAGAGTGTCATCGCATGGTTTCACATGGATTCTCCAGACAACCTATTACAAGGTGCCGCCTCCATCTCTACATGGATTCTCCAGACATCCAAGTTAAGGTGCCGCTTCCATCTATGGTTCTCCAGACGACCTATCTCAAGGCGCCGCTCCATAGGGTCACTCATGCGGAGTCATTGACCTTTCGTGAGGACAAGGTAATGACCATGCCAACCACGGCCTTCTCAATCCCCTTTAGTCTGTGATAGCACTAACAGGCGGACGAGGTTTCACAATTATCTTATTAGTGTTTAATCCCCACCCGTGGTTTATTACTTAAGTTATCACTGATTAAACTAACTCTACGTGGGTTACCCTGACAGCCCCTTTGTGCGCCGGCCCCCACTAGAGCCACTCTCTCTAGACACTCTAGCACAAGAATATCCAACTCACAGAATTGTATCAACAAGGAAAACTGAACCATACCAATAATTCATCTGCGAGGCTTAATCATCTCGCCCACAATCACGTGCATATCATTCACACAGTTGCACAATCCCAATATACATTAACCAAAGCCAAAACATAAAATCAACCATCAAATAACAAATTCAAATACAACTCACAGTATCCCTGCCCCTGGAAGTTCTAAACACTATTTAGGTTCCTATAACCGGAAAGGTTAACTCTAGGATTTCCATATGACCTAAACTCAAGTTTAAGAGAATCCAATTAAATCAAAATGCATAATCTCGAGAGTAACCAAAGAATAAACAACGCCATAATATAGTTAACCACGAACAACAAATTCCATCAAATAAATAAATCCACTATTTCAAGAACAAATAACTAAATCAAACATGTCGTTTACTTCTAATTTTCCCAATAAGACTATATCATTGCATATTAGTCAATATTATTTCATTAATTCAAAATCTCAACACCTTAAATTCTTAAAATGCATATATATATATATATATATACCATTTATTTCATATCGCATCAAACAAAACACATAATAACAGAAATTGCCTAAATATTACACAAAAATTTTACAAACTCACATGAATAAAAATACATATATTAAAATAATATTTATTTAAAGACATTAAATAAATATCATTATACAACAACATATACTAAATAAGTGTGATTTTCTTTTAAAATTATAAATCAAATATATATAAAAAAAAAATCTCTTAATACATATATATATATATATATATATATATATATATATATACTAAATAATATATATTAGATATATATTAAATAGTATATATATATATATATTAATATTTACATATAACTTCAAAATCAAATCAAATTACAATTAAATATAAAAACGAGTTTTTAAAAAAAAATAAAAAATAAAAATAAAACAAAGACACGGTACAGGCGGAGCCCACTCGGCCTGTGGTACACAGTACCACAGCCGGTGGCAGGGCCGCGGTACGCAGCCCTGTCGGCTGCGCCCAGCAGCCTTGGCTGCTGTCCGCGGCCGACGGTGGCTGCGTACAGCCAGCCCTCGTG
The DNA here is from genome assembly GCA_007258455.2 of Sequoia sempervirens. Lineage (NCBI taxonomy): Eukaryota > Viridiplantae > Streptophyta > Pinopsida > Cupressales > Cupressaceae > Sequoia > Sequoia sempervirens. The sequence goes on from VDFB02164070.1 coordinate 17,336, forward strand.
GGCCGTGGGGGTACGGCCTCGGCCGACCCCCGCCCCACAATTTTAATATATATATATATTTTTTTTAAAACTAAATTTTCATATAATTTAATTTAATTAAAATTTCATTTTTCAAAAAGAAACATAAAAATATGGAATTCGAAACACGAAATTTATTATTATTTATTTATTACAAATTTAAACCAATACAGGCACGGAAACAGAGAACACATGATTACAAATTTTTCACAGAATAATATATTTGTTTGCATAAAACATAATTATATATTATATATATATATAAATAAATATATAATAAAATCAAAGCATAAACATGTATATATGTGAATAAGCCATTCAACAGAGGGCAATATCTAAAAATTGTTTTCTTTTCTCAAATATATTGAAGAAGCAATTAGACTTATAAATTTCAATCCATAGAATAATAGTTTTCTTTTTCAACACAATTATCTCAACAACTACGTTTTATAACGAAGAAATTCAGAGGATTTTGCTATAGTTTTCCTTTCAAAAACTACGGGTTTTCAAATCATAATCGATAGATTTTTTTTTCCTACTAATACAGATCTACATGCAAACTCAACCTTCAATCTAAAACGATTTTTATTTAAAATAATAATTTTTCCTACTAAATTAAAGAGTTTCAGAATAGATTATCTAATGTTTTCAACAGAAAAATCAAGGGTTTCATTCGAATAAATTTTCAAATCACAAATCTTCCTTCTATAAGTTTTTCCATACACAGCTAACAGATATATCAAAGCACAACAAAATAATAATAAATAGCAAAGGAATACCCGGAGTCCTTCGTCTGAAGAAGAATCTCTTCTGTAACCTTTCGAACTCCTCCTACAGATCCTTCTCGATCCCTCCTGGAGCTCCCTTTTTCGAATCTACCTATCTTCAAATCAATTATTTTTCTCTCCAAGTTTACAATCCAAAAATTCTTTCTTTTTTTTTTTTTTTATCTTTCTTTTCGTAGATCCAAAAACAACAGAGTAGAGGTTCTGTGTGTGTGCATAATCTTCTCTTGAAACAAAATAATAAATCAGAAATAAAATTCCATAAAGCACATCTGCTTTCTTTTCACAAAAAGCCCCCTTCCTATTGGTCCTTTTCAGCTTTTAAAAGCACAAATTTATCTACAGTTTTAATTGAAATAATTTATTTAAATTTAGATATTATCTATGCTAATTTTAATATTAATAAAAGATATTATTTAATTATCTTCAACAATATTTATTTAAATTAATTATTGTCACATTATTAATTAAAGACAATTATTTACTCTTTTAAATAAATTAAATCACCTTTTTAATTTATAATATATTTAAATTTAATATTCAACTAACACACAATTAAATCAACCAACTAAACAACTTTAATCCATCATCTTATAAAATAACGTTAATTAAATAAACATGAACCATAAATCAACTGAATACCTCAACACTTACACTACACAAACAACAAGAATGAAAACCTCAGTCATAACACGACTCACAACAGACGACGACTTGGGACGGGGACGCTTCCAAACCTACTCCCTTTTTCAACAATTTTACCCGTTGGGCTAGTTTATCGCTCGCCCTGTCCTGCCGAGGCAGGTGGAATCGAGACTTATTCCTGCAATCCTGCATCCAAGCAAACGTCAAACAGCACATGCATACATATATATATATAAATCAACATCCTACCGTGAGAAAGAATCGCAGTGTAGCAGGGCACTCGTGAACGAGTGATGCTACCCTGTCCTCTCACCTAATCTACTCTAACAATTACAATGTCAATAGTAACATTTCCAATCCAAATAGATCATAAGATAACATTATACTAAACTACTGCATCATAACTAATTACTAACCATTGCATTATAAATTAACACAGAATTCAAATCACATGATCATAGAATTATCACATTGACATATAAAACATTCGAGAGAAAGCATTACCTAATAAAATAATCCAAACCCTACATATAGAGTATCATAAATCACAATAAGAATATCAATTGTAGCAATCAATTAACTACATAACCACACACACCAAAATGATGAATCAGTCACCAACACAATCCAGTATCACACTAACATATAAAGCAAACAATAGTAATAAATAGTATCAAAAACATAGGGGTATTACATCCTCCCCCCCTAGAATATGGCTTACTCCTGGAAGCCAGTAACTATATATATATATATATAATAGATAAGATTAAGCATACAACAACCACAGGGAGAACACGCCACAAATCTCTATAACTAACCACATACTCCTTCCTTTCTTATTACCATATTCCATAATTCCATACAATACAACACGCAAAAGCAACTCCAAAACCATATAGGGTCAATCAGGCAATCGCTTGCACGATGAGGTAACGCACAAGAAGACATACAAGGGTGGACATAACAACAAAGCTGGTTGTCATCCACCACACACAACACACAAAATTCACACACAACACAATTGTCCATAATGCATTCTTCCAGTAGGAAGGATATCGGTGCATTGTACACTACACCGAGGGTCCTATCCCTTCCACTAGTTTCATGCGTTATTGGACCTACTCCACGTAACAACGACTTCCGGGTAGCCAAATTAGATCAAGCCAAAAAGGAAAACATAGACTAACGAACAAAGCACCTAGGTCAACGCCATGGCTCATAATGCCTAGAGTATTACTTATGCAACTAACAACTTAATGGGTCCACATTATCCCAGAGCGCCCAGTGTTTAAACTTGTGCTCTGATACCAAGCTGTCACGCCCCGCCGTGCGAACCCCAAAGGAACTAAACAACGGAACAATTTTTTTTGTAAAAGAGTATAATAACATACTTATGTATTACAACATAACAATATATCAAGAGGCACAACTTGTTCCAATGGGGTACACGAAGTGACATGACTATTCTAACCCATAACACAATAATAAATTAAACCATAAATAAACAGTTACATATATCCATTCATTCTCATTTAATCATTTACATCTGTTAAACAATAACCATATTGACACCATATGCATATACGACAATACATGTAATTATACAGATATAAAATGTTACATATTTCAATAGATACCACATAACGTAACCAACTATTACAAGTGACAATAAAATACAATTTACTGAAGATACATCTCAATCACTACATATCCAAATTACATCGAAGTCACCCCATTACACGTGGGAGACGATACATCAATAAAAACATTAAAACATTACAACTGAAATATATACAACTATCTGGTACATAAGAATAACTGGATCACCAACATCTTCAAAAAGCCCTGCAACAAAAATATACCTGCAATAGAAAGGGAAACCCAACGGGGTGCGAAGCACGTTCCACCCAACCACCCCCGTGCTGAGAGTAGACAAGGAAGGGTCCCCGACCAAGCACGTCTAACAATAACACAAACTAACTCCAAGTAGAACAACATAACACCAAAGACCACGTAGAAACACAACCGTGGCAAATCCAAAAGGCACAACAAACCACTGAAGAACTTAACAACCAGACATGATCACAACATCAACGAATCTCAAGACATAATATTGAACATTACTTACAACAGCAACCAAAGACAAACCAATAAATCACTTCCAGAGGACTTCGGTAGATCAACACAAACAGAATGTTAGATGAGAGTGTCATCGCATGGTTTCACATGGATTCTCCAGACAACCTATTACAAGGTGCCGCCTCCATCTCTACATGGATTCTCCAGACATCCAAGTTAAGGTGCCGCTTCCATCTATGGTTCTCCAGACGACCTATCTCAAGGCGCCGCTCCATAGGGTCACTCATGCGGAGTCATTGACCTTTCGTGAGGACAAGGTAATGACCATGCCAACCACGGCCTTCTCAATCCCCTTTAGTCTGTGATAGCACTAACAGGCAGACGAGGTTTCACAATTATCTTATTAGTGTTTAATCCCCACCCGTGGTTTATTACTTAAGTTATCACTGATTAAACTAACTCTACGTGGGTTACCCTGACAGCCCCTTTGTGCGTCGGCCCCCACTAGAGCCACTCTCTGTAGACACTCTAGCACAAGAATATCCAACTCACAGAATTGTATCAACAAGGAAAACTGAACCATACCAATAATTCATCTGCGAGGCTTAATCATCTCGCCCACAATCACGTGCATATCATTCACACAGCCACAACCAACATACACAACCAAAGCCAAAACATAAATCAACCAAATAACAAATTCAAATACAACTCACGCAGTATCCCCTACCGAAGTTCTAAACACTATTTAGGTTCCCATAACCTAGTTAACTCTAGGATTTCCATATGACCTAAACTCAAGTTTAAGAGAATCCAATTAAATCAAAATGCATAATCTCGAGAGTAACCAAAGAATAAACAACGCCATAATATAGTTAACCACGAACAACAAATTCCATCAAATAAATAAATCCACTATTTCAAGAACAAATAACTAAATCAAACATGTCGTTTACTTCTAATTTTCCCAATAAGACTATATCATTGCATATTAGTCAATATTATTTCATTAATTCAAAATCTCAACACCTTAAATTCTTAAAATGCATATATATAGAAATATATATATATATATACCATTTATTTCATATCGCATCAAACAAAACACATAATAACAGAAATTGCCTAAATATTACACAAAAATTTTACAAACTCACATGAATAAAAATACATATATTAAAATAATATTTATTTAAAGACATTAAATAAATATCATTATACAACAACATATACTAAATAAGTGTGATTTTCTTTTAAAATTATAAATCAAATATATATAAAAAAAAAATCTCTTAATACATATATATATATATATATTTATACTAAATAATATATATTAGATATATATTAAATAGTATATATATATATATATATTAATATTTACATATAACTTCAAAATCAAATCAAATTACAATTAAATATAAAAACGAGTTTTAAAAAAAATAAAATAAAATAAAACAAAGACACGGTACAGGCGGAGCCCACTCGTCCTGTGGTACACAGTACCACAGCCGGTGGCAGGGCCGCGGTACGCAGCCCTGTCGGCTGCGCCCAGCAGCCTTGGCTGCTGTGCGCGGCCGACGGTGGCTGCGTACAGCCAGCCCTCGTGGGCCGTGGGGGTACGGCCTCGGCCGACCCCA
>VDFB02164071.1:0-20782 GCA_007258455.2 Sequoia sempervirens
TTATAAGACGACACTTTATAAGACAGTGTGAACTTACCATGCCTAGTGCATTTTTATAGTTTTTCATAGCTTAAAAAGAAGTAAAAATTGATGCAAACATGGTTCTACAATATATTTAGAGAAAATTAATAACACCACTAGCACTTTGAAAAGAGGGGCACCAAAAGGAGTTTGTTTGAGCAAGTTTTTGCCCTTCAAAGGTCTCAAATTGGGAATTGTAAAGTAAAATGTCTAAGAAAATAAGAATTAAGGATAAAAATTTTATTAGCATAAAATAATTTACAACAATAAGTGCCTAATGAAAAATAGGTCATTTCAAAAAAAAACTTGAAAAAAGATCATTGTATGAGTAACTTAGGGGCCTTCAAAGTTGACCTTTTTAAAAAAGGTTCAATACAAAGGGGCCTCTCTAGGGAAGTCTTATCTGATGTTACGATCTACATTGTCTATGACATGATCTTACACCGTCACCACTTTAGTTATTGATTTTCCTTGATACTATCCAACATGACTCATCTTCCAAAATCTCCTCCAACCCCTACCAAGTATTGGAATTTGATTTCAATTTTTCCACATCCCCACCATTAACACCCACATTTGCCAATAGATGTGCAACTCAATTGCATTCTCGAGACACATGCCTTATCAAGTAGTTCCTCGCATATTATAAGTCAGCTAGACAGCTTCCAATTCGGCCTTGAGGTTTCCAATTTGGAAACCCATTCTTGATCAATGCATTCATACAAACCAATGAGTCTCCTTCTATATCTGGACTGTTGGCACCCCTTAAACGACATTCTTTGATTCCTCTTGCAATTGCCTTTGTTTTTGTTTCGTTGTTTGTGGTAACCCCAATATTGTTAGAGATTCCCCAAATCATTTTACCCTTATCATCTTTGAGTATTCAACGTATTCCAACCTTGTTAGGGTTGCCCTTTGCTGCCCCATCAAAATTCAACTTCAATCTACAACTTAGAGGGTCAAACCATTTCTCATCCTTCCTCTTACCTTTGCTTCCCATTATCATATTTGTCAGTGGTGGTACATTGAGGGCCATCCATGACTTGCTCGGTTCGTCATCCCAGCTTGTGAATTCCTATGACGCCTTCGTGTTTTCTAGTGTTCAATACTTTGCAAATACCAACCTCAATTTTGGAGATTTAACCTTTTTTGTTGTGCATTCCTTGTCCTTGAAGATCCTCCTATTGTGCTCTCTCTAAATTTTCCAAACTACCATAAATGGGGTTGTACACTAAATAGCATCCCACAGTGCATTTATATTTCTTATTGGCCAACTAGAAAGGAATTCCCCCACGTTCGCATTCCTTGGCCCCACCTAGCCAAATTTTGTTTGGATGTTGTTCCAACAATCATTTGAAAATGGGAAATTGAGCAGCAAATGATTGGTTGTTTCCTCCTTGTGTTTGCACAACACACATCTCGTCGGTACTGGAATGCCCGACCTCTGCAATATTTCACTAGATAGGATCTTCTTGTGAAGCTTTATCCATAGAAAGGAGCTAGCCTTGGAGAGCACTTGCCTACCCCAACACAATTTTGTTCTCTAGCTACTCGCGATTACTTGTTTTTGTAGCAATTGGTAACCCAACCGTACTGAATACGGCCCCGATTTTGCCCCACACAACATAATTCTATCTTTTCTATTCACAATGTTATATGCCTCTTCTTTAGTTCCTCTAATAGAATGGCTTTTTGGTCTTCCTCCCCCAAAGCATTCTTTTAAGTCTAGTCATTCGCAGTTGGTGGACATAGATTTGTCCACCAATCTAAAATAGGTAGCCACTCTCGTTCCTATGCTTCTTTTGAACACTTCTTGCAATGGTCGTAATGCCTCAATTCCACACAACAGTGGGCCCCTATCCCATGAATCCCTCCAAAATTTTGTGGATTTCTCATCATTGATTTGCCATGTCAGGTGTTTTGTTATCAGTGGCCTACAGTTCCAGATGAATCTCCAAATAGTCGAACCTCCAATCGTGTTAGTCACTGTGAGAATCCTATGTCTCGGCTCATCTGAATCCAAGTACTTACTCTGCATGACCCGACACCATGCTATGTTCAATTTTGTAAACATATTCTATATTAATTTGATGCCAATTGCTTTGTTCTGGTTTGCCAAATTTCTCACCCCTGCGCCAACTGTCTCTATTAGGTGATAGATGGAATCCCATTTTATTAACAGTATCCATTTTTCAGAGTTAGAACCTTCCCAAAGGAACTTCTTCATCATGCCATTGATTGTGTTCTCCACCTTATTTATCAACTGGAGACAAGACATGACATAGATGGGTATGGCGCCAAGGACTGTTTTGATCATCAGAATCCTTCTCGCTAGTGACAACCAACAGCCTTTCCAAGAGACAACCTTATTTGAGCACTTCTCCATCACATCTTTCCACATCTTGGTTCTATTCATGTCCTTAAAGATTGGTGCTCCTAGATATTTGGATGGTAATGTATCGGTCATGTACCCAAGCTCCAAAGTGATCCTTATTTGCAGTCCTTTATTAGTATTAAAGACGAATATTTTTAATTTTTCCTTGATGATTTGACCAGAACAGTCGCATATGCGTCCAATATCTTTCTCACCACCTCGGCCTCTAAGATTTGCTTCCCTAAACACAATTGTATCGTCTGCATTTAGTGTATATGTGTTAAGGGTGTCATGTCCCTTGCCATATTCACGCCATGCCAGCAACCTTCAACCCTTTTGGCATTTAATGTTTCTTCCTAATGCTTCAACCATGATAACAAAGAGGAATGGTGAGAAGGGATCCCCTTGGCGTTTGATGACTCAAAGAACCCACATAGCAATCCATTGATGTTAACTAAAAATCTAACCATCAAAATATAAAAGTAGATCCATGCCAGCCATTCATCGCAAAATCCAGACCGCTTCATAACCTCCATGAGAAACCGCCAGTTGACCCGATCATATGCCTTGCTCATGTCCAACTTGATTAGCATGATTTTTTCCTTATGCTTCAGATTGCGTGTAGCGCTTTGTTTGCCAAAATTATGTTGTCAACGATTTCCCTCTCAAGCATGAAGCCACTCTATTCCTCTAAGATAACTCGATTCAACACCTTCTTTAGTCTATTTGCCAAGGTTTTCACAATGATTTTGTAGACCGTGTTGCATAGTGAGATGGATCTATAATCTACAAATGACCTACATTCCTCCTTTTTCAGAATTAAGGTTATTGCTATGTTATTCATATCTCTCAAAAAAAAATCTTTCTCTTCAACTCCTCCACCAGCTCCCAAATCTCCTCACCCATTATATTGCACCATTTTTTGAAAAAATATTACCAAGAAGCCATCTGGACCCAGGGCCTTATTCGAGTGCAATTGGAATGCCGCACATTGGATTTCATCCTTTGATAAGGGCTCAATCGACATTGCATTGTTTGCATTGTTAATTATCTTCAAGATAACAAATGTAATTTTTGCATTGCTCAATCTATACATCCCCTCGACTGGGTCCAAGATGGACATAAAGTATAACACCCCGACGTTCTCAATATCTTCCCCACTTGCTACCATCCTCCCTTCCTCATTCTCAATCTCACTGATTTTGTTTAGTATCCTCCTCGCCTTCACCAAATTGTGAAACAAACCAGTATTGTGATCCTTGTCCACCAACCTATTTTCCCTGGCCTTAACCTTATAGAAGATTTCTTCTCTTGCAAGAAACTCAACATGTTCGGCTTGCAATTCCTTTTCCTTCACAAAGTCCTCTTAGAACATTCCTATTCTCAAAAAAAATTCATTCAACAGCTCCATTTCAGCTTCCACCTTTTCTTTTTCTTTGAAAATGGTTTTAAAGGTATGCACATTCCACTCTTTTAGCTTTTTTTTTATATGGCCTAGTTTGACAAGAAGACAAAACACTTCGTGTCAGCCTTCACCAGTGCCCCCATCCACCACTTCTTGATGTTGTCAATTAAGTTTGTACTCCTCATCCACATTCTTTCGAATTTGAAATAGCTTTTCCTTGGTGGGACATCTTTGATAATTTTTAGCTCAACTAGAAAATGATTTGAGATGGCTATTTGTAGAATCTTTGTTATCAAACACTCGCCATCGTTTATCCATTCCTCAAAGACTAGAAAGCGGTCCAATCTCTCGAAGATGTTTGTGAAACTTAAATGCCTGTTTATCTAGGTGTATAGCCCATTCTTGGGTGGAATATCCTAGAGTCTATTTGTTTCTGCAAAGGATTGGAAATTCCTCATCATTACATTTTATGATCTAAGCCCCCACTCTTTTCCTCCAATTTGAGAACTGCATTAAAGTCTCCTCCAAAGATACATCTCCTCCCAATAGTCCCAACTTGGACTGAGAGAGACTCCCACAAACGCTTCTTCTCCTTCATTTTGGTTGGTCTATATACAAATGTAAAAATCAAAAAATGAGTGTTGTATACAAAATGACATACCTCCACCAAAATCCAATTGCCTTCATTATTTCCTTTACACCCACTGTGGTCAAGTTCCAAAGTACACCCAATCCCCCAACTACTCCATTCACATCACTAAATAAGTCATTCCATACTTTGCAATGTCTAAGAAATAGGACATCTTTTGCATCTAGTTTTGTTTCTTGCAACAAAATTAGATCAGCCAACATTTTATCTAAATGTCGCTTGGTCATGTGTCGCTTGTTTGTAACAATATTTGCTTGTTAGGGGTGTTTAAGCCCCTAACACTCCATGTAACAATATTCATTGTTCTTCAAGGGAGGTGTTTCCTCCCTTGGATCTCAACATGTACTCTTTGATGCTTGGAAGACCTTTCTCAATGGTTGTTTCCTCCCTCTTTTGTTTGTCCATTTTCCTTCCCCTCCTCTTCTCGATCGAAATATTTTGCTTTATGGTTTTAGTTGTTGATTGGATGATTCACCTAGGATCAACAATATCCAATTCATCTACATCTGAATCCTCCTCCTCTGACCAATGATCCTCCCTCTCCTTGCATTCAACCAAATTCAGTATATCCTTTGATTCCTTGTCCTTCCTCCCTTTGTCTTTCTGAGCCTCCATGGTGATGATCTCCAACCGATCCTTGATTGGCATTCCTTCTTTTGACATTTCCACCATCATGTTGGGACATGTATTCCCATCCTTCGATCTGGTAGAAGCTGCTTGAGTCTCCAAGCTAACCTTTGCTTTTCTCAAGGCTTCACCATTCATCATGGCTAGTGGAATGTTTTCATCTTTAGATCGATCCTTCTTCCTCTATTATACTCTCTGAGTTTGATGTTGGTTTTGCTTCCTAGGGAAAACTTTTTTCATATGATGCTTTCTTTTACATTCCAAACAAAAAAACTTCTCTTCTTCGATTGTAATTAGCTGAGTCAATTCTACATATTTGTGTCCAAGTATAGGTCTAATGGAATAGGTTTGATGTGTGCCACCCTAATACACATGTACACATGATATCTAAATCTTATGAATCCCTCATCAACCTCAACTATCATTCCCATGCTATCTCCAATTTCTCACACAATTGATTGTCTAGAATTCTAAGGGCAAATTGTATAGTTTGATCCACAATGGCTCCTTGTTAGGGATGTAATCTAGTGGATTAAAATTCGACACTCAATTCTACAAATATAAAATTGAGTGAACCATCTCCCACAATCCACACCTCATTGTTTCTTCGCACAAGTCTTTATCTCTGAATTTTATGTAGAAGAAACCCTTGGGAAGAAATCATGAGGGGCAATAATCTTCCCATTTTTCCTCGATCCATCTTTCAATCTGAGCATAGTTGAATTTCCTCCCAAACCTTTTGATCACTCCCCATTCACACAACTTGTTAATCAACATGCCTCCTAAGGAAATATTCAACCCTTTCCTACTTTCTACTTCAATTTCGTGACTTTTGTCACCTTTCACTGCTTCACAATCCTTTCTTTCTCCCTTTTGCTTCGTATTCCTTCATGAGTGCTACTCTTTTTCGTTCTCACACATTTTCACTCTTGTTGAATGCATAATTATTGTAAGTACTAAAAAAATTTAAGTGAATCAAAGAGTAGAATTATAAAACTTCCTTTAGTGTCATTCAATCTTTGGTTATCAATTTAAGTGCCCCTATATTTTGTATTTTTTAAATTAACATAAATTACATATTTATCCACACCCTTAGCTCTCATTATTATTTGTTTAAGTTGAGACAACAAGTTGACTTAAAATAAAGGACATGTCAACATAGAAATTGAGGTGACATATGAATAGAGAGGCATCACATTTCTAGTTTAGAGAGTTAAATATAGAATCTACTTTAAGGTCATTGAATTTTCAATTATCAGTTAAGTATCCAGTTAAGTATCCCTATTTTTCACACTTATTTTTACAAATTAACATACATTACATATTTATCTACACCCTTGACTTTCATAGTTATTAGTCGAAGTTGAGACAACTTGAATCAAAACATAACATAGCTCAACATAAAATTTGAGGTGTCATATAGACAAATATGTATCATATTTCCAACTTAGAGATAGTTAAATCTATAATCTGCTTCAAGATCATTCAATATTGAATTATCAAAATAAACACTTCTTTTTTTCACATTTATTTTTCTAAATTAATATAAATTATATATTTATCCACACCCTTAACTCTCATAATTATTAATCTAGATCAATTTATATTAAACTAAACTTAAAAATAAAAATTAAAAAAATAGTATATTTCCACAATCTATCCTTAATCCATATGAAAAATGACCCACACAATATGGAAGAGATAGTAATAAATGTGTTTTAAGTCACTAATTTTTCTTACTCAAGAAATATATATATATTTTCACAACCTCTAGTACCACGAGAACGATGGGGAGACTAGACCTCGTGACCTTTGCTTGTAACATAATGCTTTAGCTAATTGAGCTAGGCCCACCGCCCCATAATATTTTGATGTTTTAATGGTGAAAATTATTTTAAATTTATTTTGGTAAGAATATGATATTTCTATTTAAATTAGTAAATAAAATAATAATAATATAATCTTAAAATAATAATTTAAAATTTAAATTGAAAATTAAATTTATTATTATAATTATCATTATATAGAATTAAACTACAATTATAATTATATTAAAATTAAGATTATAATTAATTAAAATATTTATAAAAAATATATTGAAATTCAATTATGCTACTCAATAATTCTTTTACAATACTAAAAATCTAATACTTTTCCTACCAATTATTTTCCTTTATAATATTTTTAATTACTAGTAGTCTTAAGGTCAAATCAACAATCCCCTATAAAATTCTTTTGGCTAAAGCAAATATGTTTCCAATGGAAGCATTAGTAATAATTTGTTTGCTAAGCTATTTAAATAAGGTTGATAACATAGATAAGCATCACTGGCTCAAGTTGGTTATTGAGGAAGAGTTAAAATGTAGGAAAAAGACTTGGATGGAGCAAAACAATAGGTGGTACTGAGCAAGTGGGACATTAAACTAGATGAATGCCCTAACACTATTGAAGATTAATAAATGTTTGTGTTAGAAAAATTCAAGACTACCATATGGACAAATTAGATTGGTCACAAAAAAATGTACTATGTCAAAAAGTTTAACCCCAAATGAGAACATGATGAAAAAGCTTACTTAAAGGATGCAATTAAGGGAAAAGCTAAAATATTAGCTGGATAGATGAGGACTAACTCTCATCCTCTTAGGTGTGAGACGGGAAAATGGAAGGTCCCCAAAGAAGAATGGGAAGAAAGAACTTGCATTTTTTGTAATAAAGGGATGGTTGAAACTGAGTTGCACTTCATCTTTGAAAGTGCATCGAATGAGGATATTTGTATTCATTTTAAAGACAATTTGAAGGTGGGTAGTTTGAATGAGCTATTTGAAGAGGCAAGGCTTCACAACACAACAAGTTTTTTGACCAAGATTCATAATAGAAGAGTCGACATAAAAAAGAACTTGAAAATTTGTTAGTGTTGGTCTTATGGGTACCTTAGAGTGCTTGATCTTGTGGAGTCATTAAAATTCCTTCCTTTAATATTAAAATATTTGTACGTCATGATGGCACCACAAAAATTCAAAAATGTCATTTGTGGCACATCCATATAAGATCACAAAAAAAACTACATGATTTACTTTATTTCATATTCATGTTGATGCACACTTTATTAGTAGCCATCCATATCATTTTCTGAATACCATCCTAATTAGTGTAAACTTCATAGTATTTGTTCAATCCATCACACAAAAGAAATGAAACCAAACTCCTAGATTACTTTATTTTGTGAAGGAAAACGTTAACTAAGACTTGTAATATCCTTTGTTTAAACCATATGCACCTACAAAATTCACTAAGAATTAAGAACCCATGGATGTTATTCTTCAAAGATTATTGAGTACTAACTTCTCAAAATCCCTCTAGTTTGTCTATTGGATGCCAATAAATTGCTTCCTAGGATATCCAATGACTAAGCACATTGTAGATTTCATAGATTCAAGGGTCATTATTCTCAATCATTTATAGTTCTTAAAAATAAGGTACAAGATCTCATAAAAAATAACATGATAAAAGTTGAAGGTATTAATGAAAATAGAAATCCATTAGTTATTCTTCTCAATAGTAGATTTCAAATTTACACAAATCCATTTTCACATCATTCATTTAATGTTGAGGTACCTAATACACATCAGGTTGATGGTGAACATGCTAAAATAAAGACATCACATGAATATATTTTTGTGGGAGCTATTGAAATTAATGCAACACTTTCTTCCTCTCCTCTTGCTTCCCCAATTATTATACTTTACAATGAGGAGATCCCATAAAATAATTATTATGGCCCTTTATATGTATTAAGTAGTTTGAAATATACATCACCAACCTAATTCCTACTTAGTCCCACATTTCAATACAACATATATACTAAGAATTTCCCATTCATTATTAATATTAAACATCAACATTAAAATTTAAGATCTTGAGAAATTTAAGAGTAATCATGATGAGTAGCTATCGGCTATGGAGGACAAAGTCAAGCACATAAAAGAGTCAATCCAGGTGGTGATGAATACAAGCCATAATATTTTAAAATCCATGGCTAACACAATGGATATGATGGTGGACAGTCTTGAGAATGCTTATCAAGACAAGATAGTTGCGAAAGAGGAGGTGGAAAAAGTACACAGTTAGGAAGGTTATGGTGGGTTGAGTAAAAGAACTAGAGCAAACCTTAAGAGAAAGGTTGATAAGGCCTAGGTTAACATCCAGGAAATCAAGAAAGTTGTGCATAATATAAACAAAATAGAACAGGAGGTGGTAGATATCTTGAAGAATATGGCCTAATGGTGGGTTTGTTGCTGGGTTTTTGCGGGTTCTTTTGTGGTGTTACCTTTCGGTTGGTTTTGATGTTCTCTTTCAGTAGCTTCTTGTCTTGTTTTGATTTCTTGCTTGGGTACTTATACTGCTAAATCTATCTCTTGCTTGTTGTTAAAGGGTTTCAAGCCCCTTCAAAACCTGCATTTTCCTTAATCAAAAACATTATGAATATTCTAGAATCTCATTAAAAATGATTGATGGAATGATGATCAATACATTGGGTTTTATTATCTTGTTATTATGAGTGGGATCTAAATAGCTACCATTTTTATGCCACATAATATCATCATCTGAAAATTTTGAGGTTTTACTTGGATAACCTTGTACAAATTGTTTTACATCAATGAGTTAAATTCATACACAAAAAAATGATAAAGGGTTGAAAGGACTCATTATTAGCCACTATTTGATTCTAGTCAATTCACATTTGACACATTTATTAAGACAATAGATAATGTACCTTATGAGAGGAAGGATGTCATATATAATGGATACAAGTTTTGATTGAATGAGATGGAGATAATTCAAAAATTCTTGAAATGTCATGCCTATCCTCCAAAAATAGATGAGCATATAATTGGGACTCATGTAATAAAACATTAAAGGAGGATACAAATGAAGAACAAAAGAAAGAACATATCAAACAAGAGAAAAGGAAATAAACAAAAGTGAAAGCACTATAAATACTTGAATTTAATATGCAAAGAAGAACTTGGAAATTGAAGCAAGAAGCTATGGTAGGCTGAATACCAATTATTCCATAGCAACATAAAGTTGAGAAATGAGAATGGGCAAAAAGGAAGTGCCTAATCTTAAATTTTTTAACCATATGTTTTGTACCTAGCACGAAGGTCATGCAAAAGATAAACACATGTAATAGAAAATAAAAGAAAAGAAGAACAAAAAGCAAAGGATTATGAATAAAAATTGACAACTTCTATTGGGATGAAAATGACCAAGTTAATGAGGATGAGCATAGGCCTTTGAGGGAAAAAAATATGCCTAAAATATTTTTTCTACGATACATGAGAGTGAAAATGCTTATATCCTAGATTTCACTTTTGTATTTTGATATTTCTTGTTTTCACAGTCTAGTCTTTCTCTTATGCCATGTTTGTTGTATATTTCAAACTCATTTCAACTTCTATATTTTATTTCGTTTCTATTCTCCCCTTGGGGGAAATTTTCATTTCTA
The DNA here is from genome assembly GCA_007258455.2 of Sequoia sempervirens. Lineage (NCBI taxonomy): Eukaryota > Viridiplantae > Streptophyta > Pinopsida > Cupressales > Cupressaceae > Sequoia > Sequoia sempervirens. Next base: position 10,586 of record VDFB02164071.1, read on the forward strand.
TTTTTTGCTTTCTCTTATGATTGTGTGCTTCCCTCTTTTTATATGCTTTTTTTCCTTCACCTTTTATGTTCATACTTATATTGATCTTTTCCCCCTATTTATTGCCTCTTGCATTGATTTAACAATTCTTGCCTTGAATACTTGAATTTCTCATGTTATCTTATTTCCACTCCATGCTTGTCATACATATGCATGTTTACTCTTATTTTCTTACAATATTCATGATTATTCACATGTGTAACTATGCTTATGAATATGGAATTTACTATGTTAGGATGCTTATGCTTTTTAAATTGTACAATGATTACTTGTTACATTATCCTATAATGTTATTTTATTGTAGACCTGACACATTATGCCTACATTGCAAGACCAGACTCTTAGAGTTACCCTACCCCTAGGGGCAACACTTCCCTCTTACATATCATTCTTTCATGGACATATCCTTGCCATTGAGAGTATCATGCTTTCCCTTGCATCATCAGTACTTTGCATTATTCTATCATACTCTTGGATTTACCAAACTAGCTTGGGGGTATTATGCATTCCCCTTATTTCTATTTGGAATTTCCTTGTTAAGTCATTATATTAGGGGCATCATGTCTTTCCTAATTTTATTTGTACCTGTATTTCTTTATTATGCTATTAAACCCATACCTTCTTTTGAATGGAAGGATCTTTCTCTCTCCACTTTTTCCCATGAAATTATCACTTATTCCATTTTACATTTGAGGGGAATCACATCTTCCGTCCTCACCATTGCCTTGACATCACTTATAGTATCACTAGGGACCTATTTCCTTACCTATACCATTGTTGCTCATGCTATTGGATGTCATATTAGGAGCATCTACTTATCATAATATGTTATATAGATACACATATCTTTCTAGCCATTTATGGTCACATCACTTCTACTCTTTTGCCTATATGCTAAGGGAAATCATCTACTTGAGATCCATCTCCAACCCACACAATTATTAGTTTTGTTAGTTTAGATATTTTTCATGCTTCCTACACAATATATTCATAACACTTTACACATGGTTCACATGCTTACATGCTTAGATCTAGGTTACATTTATGTTTCATCTACTATTTTCCCTCTTCTACAATCCCTTGCATCCTACAACTACAACTAACTATGGGGGAAATATATTATCATTAACATTCACATAATCGAGCTTTTATGAAGTCATAAGTGTTATACAAATACCTATCACTATGACCAAATGAATCATAATCACACGACATGTTGGATTCTTGGACGAATTGTCATCCCGTGATGGGTAAGTACAACATAACTATATCATTTTAATAGGTGGAATTCCCTAACTTTAATCAAAATTTGTTTTTCCTATTTTTGATAATTAAGAAAGCTTATATTTCATACTTAATTTATTTATGATACATAAGTTATTCATTGCATACCTTTCCTCTATTTCACAGGTTCTTATGAAGAGCACATGTCAAAGGAATGAAATATATGATGGTATTTTGTAGCATCCATTTATTTATATAGAATCCCATGATATCCTCTTATGTCTAAATATTTACTTTACATTTATATTTTTATGTGCTACATATTTTGATACATGATTACTTTAGGGTTCACATGCACCTCAAAGTGGGGGCAAAATGTAATGGTAAAAATTTTATACCCATGCTATGCTCATTTAGTTTTATGTCCATTTTGGGGGAATGTATTAATATAATCACATATGACAAACTACACAATATTTTATGAAGTTGGACTCATTCCATTCACCTACTACCATACACACACATTCCTATACATTTGTCCACACATATCACATGGATTTCTTGTATTGTTCAATCATATATTCATTCTATGCACAAAATTCTAATATTTAGCCATCTTGGGTCATTGTTGTGGGTGCAAGACTAATCTAATGCTCATACACTTGACCCCCTAATTTCTAAAATTCAAATTCAACTTAAATTGATTCCTATCCATTCCATTTAATCATTGTGAGCTACCTAGACACACATTTTCACGATTTAATGCTATGTGCTTATATTTGAAGGCATTCATTTTGAATCATTTCATAGGCTCTCACATTCAATCATCCTTCATCCTAGAAGAATTTAAGGAGCATCTAATAGGAGAACACTTTAGTTTGGTGCACTAAATGATTTGCATATTCATTCTCAAGAACTGTTTGTTGTTTTCCAATCTTTTACACACATTTTTGGGGGTTGACCTAAGAGAACAAGTTCCCTTGAGACATATCAAAAATCTTTTAAAGGTATTTCCAAATATCTCTAATTTTAATAGTAGATAGGAAGGAGAAGCAAATAAGGGTAAATTAAGTGAATCAAAGAGGAAGTATTAAATCTACTTTCAATCTTTGGTTATCAATTTAAGTACCCCTATATTTATATTTTTAAAATTAGCATAAATTACATATTTATCCACACCCTTAGCTCTCATAATTATTAGTCTAAGTTGAGACAACAAGTTGACTTAAAACATAGCACATGTCAACATAGAACCTGAGGCAACATATATCTAGAGATGCATCACATTTTTAGCTTAGAGTGTTAAATCTAGAATCTACTTTAAGGTCATTGAATCTTCAATTATCGAGTTAAATACCCCTATTTTTCACAATTATTTTCACAAATTAACAACATAAATTACATATTATCTACACCCTTGACTTTCATAATTATTAGTTGAAGTTGAGTCAACGACTTGAATCAAAACATAACTTAGGTCAACATAGAATTTGAGGTGACATAGAGAAAAATATGTATCACATTTCCAACTTAGAGATAGTTAAATCTATAATCTACTTCAAGATCATTCAATATTGAGTTATCAAAATAAACACTTCTTTTTTTCACATTTATTTTTGTAAATTAACATATGTTTCAACCCTTCAGCTATGATGGTCTTATTCTTCCATGAACATAGGATGATTTTCACTGTGGCCTTCCTCCATCCTCATAGCTCGCAGTGCAACATTGGTATCATATGCAGGTGCCTGCAAATGATGAAAACCATACAAAATACGTGCACGCATAGCTTCATTCATTCGAGACAAATGAGGAACTTTGTCAATCAGCATACAATCATGCAATTTAAGGAATGCAATTGCAAAGTATTTGTTTTTAATTTCTACCCTCAGACTTGCACAAATGCATCCACTATTTTTTCCTAGTGATTAAAGCCCAAACAACATCTTCCACGCGTGGACAATCTACTTTAAGCAGCAAATCCAAATCTTCATTTGATAGCGCTTCTTCAAAAGGTTCCTCCCAATGTTGAGCTTTCAGGGAAATCCTCAGATTCCAAGGCTTATAAGCCATCTTTCCAAAGTTGCACAGACGCTCGCCACTTCCTTTGTCTATGCCACAACACCTCCTTCATGGTCACCGTCTCCAAACATCCAGCCGTTATATTCACAATCAGAAACAAAGCACTCTGTGTTTTAACTTCACCAAGAAAAAATGATGAAGAAAACAAGCAACCTCAAAAGAATTAATGGCAGCAGGGATGTCAAAATCATAATTACACCAGCTAAAAAATCCCCTTCCAGAAGATCAGCTCGTGCTTCAAAAAAGTAGAAAAACATTAGTAAAATAAGATTGGCGGCTGCATCGACCTTGGCCACTTGAGCCTGTAGCTTTCCTTGTGGCAGCTTACATTGTATGTCGACTCATCATCCACGTAACACTAGACCCTGCCAAATTCACCCCATTTAACTACTTTACCACAATTATACTATTTCAAAGGGCGCACTTTGTACAAAGTTCCCTCGTGTTGTATATCCCATGTTCACACAATCATATAAACCAAATATACTTCCACATTACACTCCTGCCAATGATACACACATGAACTAGATCTCACCTGACTGTCCCATTATTGCTTTATTTGTGTGAGGTCAGCAAGCAATATAATTTACTAATTCCTTCGTTCCCTTAATGATTCATTTGCTTACAATAAGACAGTCGCAATGCAATTATGGAGAAGTAGCCCTAATTAGAGATTGCACTTACTCAAGCAAATTCTTCAAAATTGAAAAATCTTTAAGATTATCTCTATCACCAAAAAAAAGAGAATTCTTGACCATCACTACCCAAACTAGCCAATTTATCTGCTATTTTTTACCCTCCTGATACACATGAGAAATTAGAATTGCTTTAAACAAATCTATTAGCAACCATGCCCTTTTAAGAATGTAATGTAATTTCTAGTTATGAATCTCACGATTTTTACAGGGATTTATGATGATCAAAGAATCCCCTTCAATATGTAAGTTGGACAAACCCATATCCTTAGCTAATTGCACACCCTGAAGAAGTGCTTGTGCCTTTACAACATTATTTGTATCATTTACCAACTTTATTGCTTTTGCTGCCAATACCTTTCCATTACAATCGCAAATACACACTCTTGCTCTAAATAAGCCTGGATTACCTTTAGATGCCCTATCAAAGTTAATTTTGTAAAATCCTGAAATAGGAGGAATCCAATGGATTCTAGATCTATCACATTTTGCCTTTGGGAAACCCTGCCAAGCTCCCGTAAAAGGCAAAGAGATAAACTTTCAATTGTCCCAATTTGTAATAATGGAAGAAGTCTGCTTATAGTTATGAACATATGAGTTAACAACCTTAGAAATATGTTTTTCCATTTTAAATTGAACTTGAAGTGAAGAATGGCACTGCTATCTAAATATCCTCCTATTATGTTCCTACCAAATACACCAAATGAAAATTGGAGGTGTAACTTTCCAAATACAAGCAAAAAGAGAAGACTTGAAAAGAACCAGCCAACTTGAAAACAAATCCCATAAAGAACTGGGCAATGGGAAAGAAACATGCAACTTTGACTTAATGAAATCCCAACACTCTTGGGCTACCTTGCAATTGGCAAACAAGTGATCCACTGTTTCAAATTCCTCTTGGCATAGAATACACTTGAAAGGGTCTGCAAAGCCCAACTTTTTTAGCCTATCTCTTGTTAAAATCTGTTGTTTTAATGCAAGTCAAGAAAAACTTCCTACCTTAGGAAGTGTCAATGATGTCCAACAAAAAGAGAAAGCCCTCTGAGAATGTTCTTGAACTGAATTTGCAATGATTGACTTGTATCCCTCTTTGACTATATAATTCCCATCTTTAGAGGGGGCCCAAAATATTTTATCAGGTTTATCTGATATGAAGACACATCTCTTCCCAAGGTCCTTGAGCAGTAAATTCTTTTGATCAGAAGATAAATTTGTAAGAGAAAGATCATTCCAAATAGCCTTCCCTGATGAAGGGTCCACTGATTGTACATAGTCTATCAACTTTGTACCCCATGCTATTGATAGGACTTGCTTGACAGGCTACAACTGCTGATTGGAGATAAGAGGAGGAAGACCATTCCAAGAGTCTTTCCAAAATTGCACCTCTTCCCCTTTATTAACTTCCCAATTCAAATAAGGAGTAATAACCTCTCTACAAGCAACAATAAATTTCCACATCACTAAACCTTTTTGAGGATATGCAATTGTGAATATTCTACTTGTATTATCATTATCTAGATATTTACTTTGTATTAAGGAAACCCATTTTGAACCTAGTTTTGTATACATCTGCCATGCCAATTTTTCACCAAGAGCTAAGTTTCTTGCCGAGATATTGTGCAAACCAACACCCCCACTATATTTATTCATGCACATATTATCAAGATATATCAAAGGAACTTTCCTTCTATTGTCCATGTTTCCCCTCCACAAAAAACCCTTAATGACTTTCTCAATACTATGAATGACACATTTTGGTGCCTTTAGAATAATAAGGAAATAATTAGGAATAGAAGCTAAAATAGATTTAATCATCATAATTCAACCAGCTAAAGATAACCATGACTCGCCTTCCACACAAGCATTCTAGATTTCATTCTTTCAATAACCTTTTGCCAGTATTTCACTCTATCCACACCCATGAAAAAAGGAATACCTAAATAATTGTAGGGAAAATCTGCCTATTGAAAACCCAAGACCTCTACCAACTTTCTCACAACGAAGAATTTTGTGTTAAAGACTTATTTTTTATATCACTTAGAAACTAGGAAAAAAATCTAACACCCTATGACTGAATTTCATCCTGCTTTGTAAGAAAATCACTAGAAACTGATTTTTGAATTGAAAAAATAGAAGAAGCTAACCTTCTCGTTTGAGCTGACGCATGAAAAAAATTTGTGTTTCTATCACCTTCCTTTAACCACATCTCCCTTGACTTTTCCCGCCAATAGATTTCCTCTCTTGCCACTAACTCAGCCCATTCTACTTGCAAGGCCTTTTGTTGTTCATAAGAGGAAGCATCTAAACCTTGAACTATAATCCTTTCATTTAAATCCGCCAATTGCTTATAAACCAATTTTTTCTGATAAAAAATATTTTTAAACACATGGGTATTCCATTGCTTAATCTGTGACTTAACATGGTTTAGTTTCCTAAAGAATTGCAACATTCTTGATCCTTTTACAAAAGGGGTATTAATCCCCCATTGATGTAATAAGCTTAAAAATTGCGTATCTTTGAACCACATTTTATGAAACTTAAAAGGAGCTCTGATTTTATGGACAAAATTATTGATTTCAATATCGAAAGAAATTGTAAAATGATTAGACACAACAAAGGGTAGAATTTGTGAAGAAAAAATATTTTTTCCCACACACCAATTTGGTGTAACCAAAAACCTATCTAGCCTTTTTGCAATTTTCAAAAAACCTTGCCTTTTGTTTGTCCACGTGAACTTCCCATTATCTGGCATAATATCAATAAAGGCATTATCTAATATGAATGTTGCAAAATCCTCCATGACATGGAGAGGCGGAAATATACCTCCCTTCTTCTCTTGCAAGTTGACTATAGCATTAAAATCACCTACTACAATCACCTTCTCATCCTTAATCCCATCCATTGTTTGTGAAAACATTTCCCAAAGGTTTCGTTTATCAACAGTGATGTCAGCGTATAGATATTAAATAAGTAGAATTATAGATCAAAGTGTGACACTTTAAGGAGATGCCAGTTCTCATTAGAAACTAATTCTAGCACAATCTCTTTCGGATCCCACAATGTCATTATGCCCCCTGAGGCTCCTTCTGCAGGAGAATGCACTAATTTCCATTTCTTCCATTTCCCAACCGATGCCTCATACACAACTTGATAAGTTTTAGTTTCTTGTAACAGAATCACATAGGCCCCACAAGCATTAATTTGTTGCTTGATTTGGGCTTTCTTGTTAGGGGCATTTATGCCCCTGACATTTTAGGATAGTATCTTCATTGATACCGAGGAGGGAAACATGCTCTCCTCAGACCTTGCTAACTGAAAATTCCAAATTACTATCCAATGTAGATTGCTTTCCCACTTCTATTTCTTCTTTCATCTTTGTCACATAAGACTTTCTTCCCCATTTACCTGGTGTCTTCTTAGGCGGTAGTTGAGAGCTCATAGTTTGTGAAATTGAAAGAGTTTGTGAGTGATCAAAACCTCCCAGACTCTTATTATCTACCCCCTCAAGATCCACTCCTAGGTTGTTGTTAGTAAGAAGATCCATCCCTCTCTCCACCATATCAATTTTCATTGCATCATTTATTGGAGAAGTTGTTTTAGATGACAAGGACCCTTGTATTTCTTCAAAAACATCTCTATAATTTTTGGATTGTTGGGATTTGTCCAACACATATTGCTCATTAGTAATTCCTTCATTTGTGATTTCATCAACAATCTCCTCAAACAAATCAGAACTAACATGAAGAAGTAAATTATCAATAAAACCCTCCAAGCCCTATGATGTTGGTGGGCTCTGACCTTGAAAATATGGAACCAATTCTCATCCTAAATTTTGGTCAGCATCCATATTACAATTGATTGTGGAAAATTTGTCTTCATCCACCAAACTTCTTTCCCCATTAAACATCAAATTCCACGTTATATCTTCTAAATGTTTAAAAGAAAAAGCCAACAAAGGGGGATCATATAAATGAAGTATTTCTGACATAAGCTTATTAAAAAATAAATAAAAATTCTCAGCTTTGTAACATTCATATTCTCCTGATTGTGTAACACAATAAAATTTATGCTTTTATTACTCACACAAAGCTCCCCTTTCTGACTTATACTATCCTTTGAGGAAGATGAAACTAAATACCCTTCTCTAAAGTTAATCGAATGAATATAAGGCACTACTTAAAGAGACAAGTTCTCTACATTTTCCTTTGTTTGTGGAACTGGTGAAACAAGATGAACTTCATGACAATCTCCAATAGAATGCCCCAAATCAAAACATTTGCCACAAACATTATTAGCATTTTCAACAATTATGTTTCGTACCCATTCCCCATATTTGGATACTAGGTGAATTTGAGATGGAAAAGCCTTTTTTGCATCTAGGAGAGTACAAAATCTCACTAGCTTTGACGGATCTTTAAAAAACACCTTATCATGACAGAGGAAAATTTCAATTTGATTTTCCATTATTTCTATTAGTTTCAATTCCCTATACTCCAATGCCAAATCTTTTAGTTGAATCCAAGTAGGGAGAAACTTGATTACTAAATCTTGAGGTTTAAAATTTGGGTACCATAGCTATAAAAATAAACCAGACCCCCGGAACACCCATGATTTAACTCTAAAAACATCTCTATGAGACTTTTCAGAAAAGAGAACCACAAACACACCCCCGTCTTTATCAAAGTAGAAGACTTTACTAACCCCATCCCATTCATCAAAAATAGATCATGCAAAGAATTTAAATCCAATGATAGTTTCTAGAACTTATCCGCAAGCACTCTATGACGAAGACCCTGAATTTTTGGTTCCAAAAGATGCTCAGGAAAGGCAATCTCCACATACTGCTTAGATGACAGGGAGAAATCTTTTCACAAACATTCAGAAAACTATTTCTCCTTAGGTTCTCGAAGATTTGATTGATCTCTAATGGAAGACTCTTTTCTTCTCCATTGTAAGGTTGTTCTAATATTATCAACTTTATTTTTCCTTCTATTTTTTGAAACTCTTTTCCTCCTTTTCTGCTTCTTTCGAGAAGGCATTTTCCCCTGAAAACCCTCATCTAATTCTTTCCATTGAGAATCCCTATCCTGTAAACCTGGTTTTGACAACTGGAGTAAAGGATTTTTTCTTTGCTCATTACCCCTTTGAATCCCTTTGTTTTTGTGATGTAGCCCTCGAGGAACATCTTTTTTCAAAGAAGGCTATACTATTCTTCCATATTCCTTACCATACAGCAAGGGATTACCATTCTGCCTTGCCCTAATATTCTTTTCATTATTCAACTGATCCCCTTGAAAGCACCCATTTTCCACACCATGCAGTGAAGGGTTACCATTCTTCCTTGATTTACTATGTTGGCCAATACCCACATGATCTACATGTTTAGTTGCTTGTATTCTATTATTAGTCTCGATTAATTTACCATTAGCCCCTTTTGTGAAGGGAGCACCATGTAGGAATTTTCCTTGCTTAGTGGAAAGAAGATCAGCTTCAAAGGCTCAGTAACATTGATCAAAAGCTCAGATTCGGGCTCAAAAGATCGCTTACCATTTTTGTTATTATCTTAAACTTGCACATTGAATTTCGTATCACCCTCACATATATCCAGTATCAACTACTTAGTTTTCAAAAGATGCCTATGTGTAGAAAGAGACAAAGGCGCCCAATTAGGTTTAGTGAACCTATGCCTCACAACATTCGCACCATGACGTGCATGATGCCAATGAACATTGTGACTGGGCCCATGGTGTTGTGTAGGCCGAGAACCATAGCCTTGGGGGCCATAGGTCTATCTACCATGGAAAACCCTGTTAGTCTCAGGAATATAGTTGTACCATGCCTTGGGTGCTCCATTTTTTTGATCTTAAAATTGTATAACAAATTAAAAGTAATTAATTTTTCTTACTCAAGAAATATTTTTTAGAAATAATAGGTTTTTAAAGCTTTTTTTTATATTATTAACAATTGTTAGAAATATTTGAGAAAGCGCCTATATAGATAAATATACTTTAATTTTACAAAATATAGTAAATATTGTATTTTTAAATAATTTTATATTAATATATATTGTAAAATTTTGACGTTTTTATATTAAAAAAATAATGTCTAAATAATATGGTGCTTTTCTTCAAATAATATTTTGATGTTTTAATGGTGA
>VDFB02164072.1:0-50408 GCA_007258455.2 Sequoia sempervirens
TTTCCATAGGATACAACAATGAATGAATTTATAGCTAAAGATTATGTAGATTTTTTCCTCCTTTGAAGATTATATTTCACTGATTAAAAGCATTGAATTGCTTATACAAGAGTAATCAATAGGAACTGCTTGCTGTGAGTATAAGAGTAAAGTTGATCATCTTGGTATAAATAGTAAAAATCCCTAAAATATCTCCATAAACTTATCCATGAAAGATTTTACTTCTTAGGTTCAATTCACATCTACATAATTCTAAATTTAGGGTATGTTTTGCCTGCAACTTTGGTATGCATATGCAAAAACTCTAGTTGAGAAAGAGGATTGGAAGTATGCAGAGGGGTAGGGCCTTGATCTAGTTGTGATAAACCCATCATTTCTTGTTGGGCCACTTCTTGTACTTGAACCTACTAGCACTCTTGCCTCAATCCTGAACATAATGAAAGGTTGGGGCTATAGTTAAAAACCTTGAGAGTTGTGAGTATTTAAATGATTATTAAGTCATAGATTTTTTAAAAATGCACCATCACAAAGTATAACCAAATAGTACAAAAACCTAGAAAAGGAGCCAAAAAAGAAATGCCTTGGGGACTTTGCTCTTAAAAATTGCTTGAATTTTGTCAATTCTAAAGATATTTGTGAGTGTAAACAACTAGGCTACAAGTTAAATAGTACCTATTTTAGTTTTATTACTTCTTTGTTGCTTTGGAAGAGCATGCGACTTTGATAGCATACACTGAGGACTATCTTTTTTTAAGTTTTGCAATCAAGTGTCCACAGTATTATGATAAATTGTGAAGTAATCTTTACTTTTCTTTTACACATGTATAGAAGATTTCATTCTTTCAATTTTAATATATAGACTATCTAGCATATAAAGTGATTGTGTTTTTCATTTTCATATGTGTTTCTTCCTATCGAGTCTTTCTTGGGTTTTGGTTGTAAGTTTGATTTCCTACTTTCACAAATTTTTTGTTTTGAAATTTTTGTTGCACAGAGATTATAGGGTTTCCAATTCTACATCATAATAGGAATCTCCATTGAATTTGAGGATCAAACTTGATTTAGAGCTAGGTCAATTTGGTAAAATAGTTTCAATTTTATTTACTTTAACTCAACAAAGCTTGAAAGTGCTCAGTGATCAATAAGACTCCAAAAAAGAGCAACAAGACTTGATTATGCTTGGCATATTCAAAATATAAAACATTCAGAAGTTTGAATATGTAAATGTACTTTCTAATGCCATGAATTATGTCGTGTTTTGGCCACATTTTTGCCTAGTAATACATTTACTCTTAACTCTTTGGCTTGAAAAGTCATTCTGGTATACAAGTTGTGTGATGATTTCTTTAATTGTAAGCACTTTAAGAGTGTGTGTTGAATAGGGGAACACTTGGCCTTTATTTCTATCTTGTTTATACAACATAAATTATAGCACTCAAATTAGCTTTACAGAAACTCTGAAAGAATAGATAGGAATGACAATATGTGAAATATCATGCGATTTTCTAACCATTAAAAAAAATAGAGGATAATTCCTACTTATGGGAGACATTAGCAACAAGAATCAGAGTGGGTGTTATCTTCCTTGAATAAGGGAAACTGATTTTCTTCTTTAATAACAACAATATGTTCTACATCCCTTTGACATCAATGACAACAATATGTCCAACATATATATGTATGTATGTACGTATATATACATAGCACATACATACATATATACAAATAACAATAATAATAGTAATAATAATAGATTTTCTCTTTTAATCATTAAGCGACTCACATTCACAAATGTATTAGAAATAGAAAACAAAAAAAATGTAACATCAATAAATAAAAAGAGAACAAAACTTGGAATGAGGCTTAAAATTTGCCCTAGTAGGCATGTATGTAAAAATTGGAAGCATAGAGAAGGTACATGAACTACTCAAAGAGATTTTATATGATGGAATGCAATGATTGCAGGATATGTACAGGATGGATTTGTTAAAAAGGCTCTAGAAATTTTCAAGCAAATGAGATTGGCTGGTGTAAAGCCAAATTCCATTGTATATGTATGTGTGTGTGTATATTAGATTTTGTTGTTATAATTTCCCTAGTAGACATGTATGTAAGAATTAGCAACATTGAGAAGGTACAAAAACTCTTTGACAGAATGACTCAAAGAGATGTCAACTCATGGAATGCAATGGTTGTGGGATATGCACAAAATGGATTTGTTGAAACTTTCAAGAAAATGTAATTGGCAGGTGTAAAGCCAAATTCCATTGTATTTATGCAACTTATATATGTATGTATGTAGATATGCATATGATGTATGTATGCATACATATTTATCTATGTAGATAGATGGATCTATCTATCTATATGTATGTATATATACCCACACACATGTGCATGCAAATAATATCAAATGTTGTTGTAAATGCCCTGGTAGACATGTATGTAGAAATTAGAAGCATAGAGAAGGCACATGAACTACTTGATAGAATGCCTCAAATAGATGTCATCTCATGGAGGAAAATGACTGTAGGATATGCACAAAATGCATTTCTTAGAGAGGTTTTAGAAACTTTCAATAAAATGTAGTTGGCAAGTGCAAAGTTGTATATGTATATTTATGTATGTTCAAATATATATATATATATATATATATAAATTGATCCTTGAGGAGGTACATTTATATTAAACTATTATTTGAAAGACAATAGTAGATTTGTCTTTAGTGTCACAAAACATCTAGTTTATTGTATGGTTGAAAATATTTTTTTCAAATTTGAAAATTATCCACTCATTTTAGGCAGCTAAATTTATTGTTTGCATTTAGTTATAACTTCTTTTGGTGTTTTGTTTAAATTGAAATGGTTGTAAGTTTACAGTGGTTGTGTTTTCCTTGATGACCACAGGCTGATGAAAGGGTAATCTAACCTTATTTATATTTTCTTTAAGATTGCTAACAATTGCTCTTTTTATTTGCCAATGAAAAAGAGTAATGGAAGCAAATGCAACAATGACTGAAGAAGTGGCTTACAACATTGTACCATTGGATGCACCAGCCCCAACAAATACTATTACCACTTTTCCAGAAGTAATGATGTTCATTTGTAAAGTTTTTATGGATACTCGAATATTCACCATATTTTGCTTTGTTGTTGGAAACTATTTCATTCAAAGCAAGGAATTATAATATGAATATCATAAACTTGAGTTGCCAGGGCTTAGAAGATTTCACCAAAATAGATTTAGTGCTAATAAGAGCCATTCTGTTGCACTAAAACCCATATGGTGGTTACAAGTTGAATTCAAGTCAGAGCTCTGCAGTTTTGGTATTGAGAAATTTTGGAGATTTGGCAAAGCTTCCAGATGGTTACCCAGTGCCAAAGATGTGAGGGTTGGATATTATTGATCTTTTATGCTATGTTTTTGGATTTCAAGTTTGGACTCACAAAGAACTTTTCCTTTGGGCACCATAGTAACTTGTTCATTTTTTTGACTGAATTGTGAAAGTGACTTACAGAGAACTTTTTCTTTTGGCACTCGAGTAATTTCTTTAGGTCTTTTGTTTTCGACTAACAATTATGATATCTATTTTTTATTTGTCAAATGCTTGCAAAAATTTTGGAGACATGACTAGTTCCATTAGATTCAGTGTCTTAGAATAGTATCCAAGGTTTTGTGCACATAAACTCATACATAAGAAACCACTCTAGTATTGTGCAGGTGATAATCAGCTACCTACCTACTTTTGGAACAATATTCTTTTTATCAAATTAGCATCATCTCTATTGGAACTGTTAGATTGTGTATTAAACTTGAACCCCTATTTCATTAAAGTAAAACTTGTTATTTATATTGATCCAAGTTATTCATGAAAACAAAAGGGATGAAGGAAATGAAAGTGATATTCTTCCCCACCTTATATATTTTGCAAGAGAAAAATGTCCCTATGTTGGTCATCATTACAAAGCTGGTGCCATGAATGTTATGGTAATTCAATTTCATATGGTCTACTTTTTGTGGGATTTGTTTTGAAGAATGAGCTTACTATTTATAATGATAATTCAAACAACCTATGAACAGTGCCTTTTATTTATTGAAGTCAAAATTTTGTAATTACCATACCAAGTTCTAGACAACATTATTCATACATGTCCAAAATGATTTAGAGAGTATTGTCAAAGCAAAGGATTCAACCAAACAAAGAGATAATTTTAGGAAAACAAGAAGTCTTTATATATCAAGTTAGTAATCCATGTCACACACATTCCCTGTGTACCATAAGACATGTGCAATTCATATCAAATTATTTTAATATCAAGCCTTTACAAGGACAATAAGCCCCCTCTCCTATAGAAAACTCCAAGAAAAAGAATAATTCACCATTTTCTTGTGATTTCATTTATATTCAATCCTTTAGACTCTAAAGACAATTACAATAGTCTTTCTTTCATATGTATCTAGCAAATTCAAACAAGAAAGTATCAAATTCCTTTTACTGAAACGAATAAAAAAATGACCAAATTTACCTATTTCATCCCATGATCTCTAAATTTTTCCTATTCAAACACCACATTTACTTAGAATAAATAGTTTTAGATTTCCTAGTGTTTGTCTATATAGTAAAAAGATATATTCATAACAATGAACCCTAATGGCTATCAATCATTCCATTCTTGAGCTCAAAATTCTCCTATTCTATCTAATGCTAGAATTTGATGAATTACCTCTAGCAATCTTCATCAAATTTTCATAATTTTTTTTAGATTGTCTTTTGGTACTTCTCAAAGTTTTTATAGTCATCTTTATAATCTCCTTCACTTACATTTCTTCAAATCTACAGGACTTTATGTGTCTTCCTTACAACAAAGATGCATGCATAGAGACCACTATGATGTTGTAATCACTTTCTTGATCAAATTGGTAATTCATAGAAGTAGTAAGTCTTAGAATTTCAGCCCACGTCCTATGATTAGGATTAACAACGATGCTGTAAATCTTGTAGATCCGATCTACTCCACAAGAATCAAAAAATAGTGCTTGAAAAGTGAAATTTTTTGCCATGATATGTAATGGAAGCATTATAGTACAATTATTGAAGCAAAATTTTAGGAGCATGATACAATTGTGTTGAGACATAATCCCTATATGGGGTACTTGAGCAAGATCACAGTGAAAATATCCATAATAATGAATATATGCAAGACTTTGAAACACTTGGAGATCAGGGAAGTATTGTAAAATGTAACTTCAAATTGCAATTTACATTTGAATTCCAAAGTCTAAGTGTGTGCATGTTGAAGTCTAAGTCTAAAGTTCTGCATGATCCTCACTATAGTTGACTACTATAAGTAACAGGCTTTAAAATTTTAAACCTTCAGTCACTGAGTGGGAGGTGAGTAAACACACAGTTGATCTATAAGAATATATGCATCATTGGATGGACCTACTTGATATGAAGTATTAGGGATAAGCACATCCCACATTCTCTGAAGATGGGGTAGGCTATCTGCAACACGTGAATGCAGGGGACAATATCATGTCCCAATCTTGGACGTGCAATTTGAAACTTTGTGTACAATGTAGTGCAACATCTTGGGACACTATGCGACAATTCAACACAACTTCTAGAGCCATTTCATGACACATCAGCTGTCAACATAGGAAGCAACCAAATTTTTGACTATTGAGAGATGAAGTGATTCATGACACAACTACCTCAATTGAGAATCAATTACAAGCCTCGATGCACCTTCAGGTTTCAAAAATGCCTCAAATAAATGTTGATATCCACTCTCCCACAAGTACTTAAAGTCATGCATGCGGTGATGTGGGGCTTTCCCGCATCACTACAGGCATGACTTGAAGTGCTTGCGGGAGAGCGGGTAACATGTGATATATCAATACATATGCTTTACATTTTGTACAAAAATTTGCAAAATCTTCTAATCATCTAAGATTGTTTAATTACTATAGTTTGCTAACCAAGCATAGCAACAATCCTTGGAGAATGTGGCTTGTGAATAAACATTACTACTTGGAGAAAGTTTTTGATGATTCAAATATGGAAGTACCATTGTCAAGGTGGCATCACAAAAATATGTTAGGGGATGCTTGGTCTGTTCAAAGAGTTAATGATGTAAAACATGACAATGGAATAATGGAAAAAATTCAAGGTTCCACAAATACTGCTATGAGCTATCTTTGTAAGTGTTGTTTCTCCCATGTGAGCTTGTTTTATTTTTCAAGTCTTCATTTTTAAATATTGGAGTTTCCAAATGTCACTTCTTCCTTGCATTGTTATTTGAATACTTGAATTCTCGATATGTGCATTAACAAAGTTTGAGCAAGACTAGTTTGAATAAGAGGAACCTGAACATATCAGTTGAACTAAATTTTCTAAAGAATTGATATCTATGATGTGTTTAATGCATTTAGGGAAGTAATCATGTAGAATATTTTCTTGCATACCCTCTAGACTTTATCTTTGTCCATCCTAAAAGAACTGAAGATTCTCACCTGCTCTATTGCAAGCACTTCAATTCATGCATGTGGTGATGCAGGAAAGCCCTGCATCACCGTAGGCATGACTTGAAGTGCTTGCGAGAGAGCGAGTATCCATGATATCACATTTCTTTGAGGCACTTTTTGAAATAGTTTGCTTGCCTTGTCTATGCTTCCACATTTTCATGTATGTCTAGCAGGGCACTTGTAACTATACAACATATTACAAAAAAATCCTTATTATTATGCTTTGATGGATGTCCCTTCGTTATTACTGGATATCTGATATAGTGCACATTATTATAATGCAAGCCTATTTTTTCAAATTGTTTCATTTAGCATCACCAATATTCTCCACAAGAACATTGTCCTTGTTTAAAATGATGGAAATGGTTCACATCTTTCAGAACAATTTCTCTTGTAACAATCTTGGAGATGAATTTAGATGCAGTGTGAAAATCAGAACATACTTGAAGGTTCTTAATAAAGTTTGAATAGTTGTACTAGGGGCCATGTTTAATAAACCAAATGCAATTGCTAACTTTTCACTATGGTGGTAGATAAATGATTCTTTTTTCTTCTATTCCATAGCATTAAGTAAAAGTCTTGAATTTGGAAATACCCTACTGCCTTCATTTGCCAAGCCAATTTCTCCAATTTTACATAGCTCTCCCATGTTTGTGGATGTGATCTATCTCCTAGAAATTTTTAATTGATTTATCTTTCTGTTGTATTTGGACTTACTTTTGTAAACTTGCAATATACAATGCACTTTTATTCTTTCTAAATTGAGACTAATAGTAATTTTGTTGGTTGTATTGAGGTAAAACTTCATTCATGATGGAAAAGGCAACACCCTATTGCTCATATCAGATGGCATGTTGTATATAAAGGAGTAAATATTCTAGTTGGGTTATTGTTGACTGAATTGAAGGAGAGAGCTTCACATATGGGACACAATCAACACTCTCCTTCTTGGATTCTACACGTTACAACTTGCTCCAGGAAGATTTCCCATGTTGTAGAAGTTTTAAGAGATGAAAGGGGCATGTGCTCACATTGAAGGGCTCTAAGCATGCATTTCCATCATTGCGGAAGTTTTTTGGAGAAGTTTCTTTCTTGCAGTCATTTTTGTGCAATATTGTAACTTGGATTTTTAGTCTTGTGACTGAAAATAAAATTTGTAATACTCTATTTCTACACTATAAGTAGAACACCTTTCTTTTATTAATAAAGTTCACTGATTTTTCCTTCTCAATGACTGTTTTATTAATAAAAGAAGGAAAAATCATCAATCATCATAGACAATTTTGGGTAATATTGTTTTAGTCAAAACTCTTTTACCCAAAAATGTTTTGGTTAAAATATTGCACATAAATTCTACTTAATTTAGATTTTAAAAGTAAACTATATTAGTTTAATAACTTTTGGAAAAAGGGTTTCACTTGAAACTTTTTATGCCACATAGGTGTTAAATAGTTTTGGGTGAAACAATTTCACCTAAAACCACTTTGCTACCCAAAAATGTGATATAGTCATGAAATTTTACCCCCATGTTAAGGATTGGGACTCTTAGCTCTCATATGCTATGCACAATTATCATATGAGTATTCATACTATCATTGGTACCACTCAATACAATATTGTGTATGGAATTAATGTAATTATGCCATTAGAAATTGAGATTCCCTCTCTTTGGGTCTTAATCTAAGGACTTATTGATGATAATAACTACCATTAGCATCCTTTTTAAGAGCTTGAAATGCTTGATGAGAATTAGATCAATGCTCTCAAACCTTTCAAAGCTTATCAAAAGAGCCTTTGTATATATTATAATTAACATGCTCTAAATTAATCCTTCCAAATTAGTGCTCTGATTTTCTATGAGAACCAACATTACCCTAACTAGTAGTAAGGGAATTTTAAGCCCCAATTGGTTTGGACCTTTCAATATTCCTTCTATTTATGGTTTTGGGACTTATGGCCTTTCAAAAATTTATACTCAATCCCTTAAATAATCAATGAATGTTATTAATTTTTGTCACTTCTACACATAATTCATTCTTTCTTTATCATATGTGGCATGTGCGCAACATAGTTGTCTCTCTATTTTGGCTAACCTTTTCCTTGTGTCATTCCTTCCTTAGCACCATCTTTAGTTGCTATCATTTCATAGGGTATTTTGCATTCATTTAGGATGTAATATCCTTTATTTTAACACATAATGTATACATCTATTAGATGTTGTTCACACATTACTTACTAGTATACACTTGTTATTTCTCCTTGACACGATTTTAGGTATCTCAGGTTCTT
This sequence comes from Sequoia sempervirens, assembly GCA_007258455.2. NCBI lineage: Eukaryota > Viridiplantae > Streptophyta > Pinopsida > Cupressales > Cupressaceae > Sequoia > Sequoia sempervirens. Next base: position 8,818 of record VDFB02164072.1, read on the forward strand.
TTGAGTAATTTTTAGGTTGTCCCAAAAATGACTACATTCATTATTTATTCTTATTCTTTCATTCAAGTAAATAAGTTTTTGTCGTGACAATTAGTTAATTGTATAAATAATTAATTAACTTAACTTCATTATTTAATTGTGTGTTCTATTACATATAATTAAACAATTTATTTATTTCTATAACAATCATAAATATCATAAAATAACATGTACACAAAATCTCACAATACATGTATTACTCAAAGTTTATGTAGATATGATCATCATAATACAAAATGCATCCACCACTACAAAAACTATGGTGTCTCTAGATATGAAATTGTGCACATCATGTTGACATATGGGTTCCAAACCCCTCTAGTCTTGGGGGCTTATTTTCTTGAGGTGGAGGTGGGGTTAGCTTTTTCACTAAGGCTATCAATCTCAAGTATGTGTGAGAGCCACTATGAGTCTAGTAGGCTCATATTTTCCCTCTTAACTCAACATTCCTTTCTATGAGGCAAATCTTGCTCTACCATAATGCCTTGATTTATATCATTTGTCTATCTAGATCACCCGTGAGTGCCTAGATACATGGATGATTGAGATGTGTGGGTGTTATTTCCTACACTCTATTTTCCTTTACCTTGACTTCATCCAATTAGCTCTATAAGCTATTTTTCTATCCTCTTAGGTTGGTATAATCTATCTCCACTCTTTATGCTTTGACCACTATTTTTTTTATTCTTTGATGTGTAATACAGTCATGAAAATAGTCTAATCAAGTTGGATTTTATGCTCTTCGCATGATGCTCTTAATTAGGCAATAGGCTCAAAAATATCAATGTGTTGACATGCACTCAATCATGGTTGAAAGTTAGCCCATACACTATGCTCTAGATACACTATAAGGACCATCTTTCTTAGCACTTGATCAATGCCATCAAGCCACTCTCACACTCACACTATAAAAAGGAAAAAATTAAAATCAACATCTTACAACATAATATAATTAAAATCATAAATAACACATCTAGTATTCTATTGAATCATATAAATTCATAAAATAAATACTCTTATATTTGGGCCCCTAATCTATCAATCAGGATTCATGGGTGCTCTAGCTATATTAATTGATACTACTATACATGGCTCCTTCTTGGTCTTTGTCCCTATTATATTGTTGTTCTCCTTCTACTCCTTAATGATGAGTCCCTTTGTGGTGTCCCATAGAGCTACAACCCTAGCTCTTCATTGTACAATCTATCTATCCTCTTATTTAGGCATGACCTCCTCCCATTACCCTCACCTCTCTAGTGGTTGTGACTATATATCTCCTCCATCCTCCTCTTCTCTCTCCTTTGGGTCATCATAACTTGCCTATGGTCTTGTGTCTTCAACAAGAGCATCGACCACATAGATGGACATTTGTCATACTCCTCGCCATCATGTGACATATTTTAGTGTCACTCCCACATCATCATTATTTGATATGGATGTCTAGTTCCACTTCTCATCATCATTGTTTGGAATTATGTTTTCTATTATGGATCAAGGAAATTATTTATGTTTTGGTTTGTTCTTATAAGACTTGACATACCTTGGTAAATTTGTAGGTATATCTTGTGGCTACCCAAATTGTCACCTCACTCTATCATTGTAAAAAATAACTATAATGTGGTTTAAGAAACCCACAAACTATATATCCCTATGTATTTATGCCATCTAGCATTCATATCTAGCTCATGCCTTTGTCCCTTTATAAGGACACCAAATCATATCTATCAATGACAAATGATCAAATATTTACTGCTAGTAAAGCAAATATTCAAACTACCATGGCCTTTATAGACCATAGGAATGTGCTTGGGGATCCTCAACTATAATCATGATGGATATCCTAGTAGTTAAGTGCACTTGATGTGCTTTAGTTTCTACACCTATAGAAGCTATAACTCATCAAGTTATATGATTCATGCTACATATTAGCTTGAGGTCACGATAGGGATGCATGAGCATGCTTCAACCCCATGAAAATGCTATCTATCACTCATTCATACCCCAAATCATATGAATGGTCCCTCGTATAATGAGGTGACTTAATAGTCCATTTCCATGCATATGGTTATAGTCACAATTGAACCACTTATCAAACTACAAGGATAGTTGTGCTCCCTTACTCCACTCAATACATTATATGCAACCCACATATAGTCTATAAGCTTTTTCTCAACTATTGCTATGTGTCGCCCTTAGATCAACAAATAAAAGATCATGTTATACATCCTCAAGGATGACATTGATCTCTCCCATTAGTAATTTAAATATCAAAGCATCTATATCCCATCTCTCTATGAGCACCATAAGCATCCTATTGTTATATCATGTCTTCAACATGTGAGTCATCTAGTACATGTCAACTCAGTGAAGGATCATAGTAGTCTCTCATCCTAATAGATCAATATCATGTTGCTCCTTGGTCTCTCCCTCATCATTGTTAGCGCTTGCAAATTATTTAACATAGTTCTACATCAAATCTTTATTTTTATATCATATATTCACTTTTGCATCGTTTCTTTCAATATTTTGTTCTATTTTTTTAATTATATTTGTAGACATCCAAATTTGGACACTTAATTTATCCAAATTTATCACTTTTCATCTAAACATCCTCTTAGCCGAGTTAATTAAGTAATATTACTATTATTTAATTAATATCTTTAATTCTGCCAAATCCCTAAGGTATTTAATTATAATTAAATACCTTACCCTCCTTAATCCTCTTTTTATCAAATAAATTAAATAAATATTACATTTATTTAATTCCTCACATGTCATTTTCATCTAATCCTAATCCATTTCCTAATCTATTCATTAAGGATGTGCACATGCCTAATCCTTGATTAGGATGTGTTACATCCTCCAACTTTTGCAAGTTAGCTTTTAATCTTAATTAACCCCTAATTATCCTCTAATTACTGATTAGTTAAACCTAATTAGTACCTTGGTCAACTCTTCCCCCTTCAAAGAATTTTTAATTTTTTTTTTATTTATCCTAGATTCCCTTCCTTTATATGTGAACTTTTAATTCACATTCCATCCTTCCAAGGCTTCTAGAACCTTGGACTTGTCACAATCTCCACATGTGACCAAGTCCCACATTTTTGGATCCCACCTTTTATCCTCTAGATCCTTCTAAGAATGTGAATTTTTAATTCACACTTATTTCCCCAACCACCTTTCCTTTTCCCATGTAGATTTTTGAGGAATTCCAAAATTCCTCAAATGTCCCTTTCACTCCCACTTAGGGACAAGAAATCCCTTTTTGAGAAAACTTCTCACTCCCCAAGGTGTTTGTCCTTCACCTCATGTACCTTTTTGACACCTCACTTACACCTCATCTTCTCTTGGCCACTTCACCATCCACATGTCAAGATGTGAGGGCTTTTGGGTTCTCAACCCACCATAGCCCTTCATCTTGGCCTTGTTGGATGCATCTTGACCGTTGAATTCTCTAGAGAATTCAAATTCTCCTATAAATACCCCCTCCTCAAGGGCATTTTCAACACTTAGCCATTTGATAACTACATGCTGTCAATTTGCATTCTCAATTATTTACCATCATCTAGCCATCCATTTTAATCATTTTTGCACATTCAATCTTGCATTTAGTCACTCAAGAAATCATCTAAGGAGCACACAAAATCATCCCAAGCAAGGGCCAATCAAGGAGACATCAATAGCAAGGAAGGTGAAATCGTTTGTATCTTGTCTTGTCCATTTTCCTTCTTGTTTTATCACTCTTTAGGCTAATCTTGAAGTGTCCTTAGTCTTTTATCACTTGCATTTTTAAGTTATTTTGAGCATTAGAGTAGGATAAAATTCTTAGGATCACATTTCTGGCACGCCCGGTGGGACCCACAAACGGGTTCTTACATTTAACCCTTGTTTTGGCTAAGAACTGTGCAGGAAAAGGTCGCAAAAAGGCGAAAGCGCCCCTGTTTCTACTGCAGAAAGGCGGAAGCGCCCCTGTTTCTGCCGCAGAAAGGCGGAAGCGCCCCTATCCTACTGCAAAAAGGCGGAAGCGCCCTCTGCCTTGCCGCAGAAAGGCGGAAGCGCCCTACATCTCAAAGTTTTACTTTCTTCTAACGAGTTTGCTGCAAGTAGAGATAAATTTAAAAGGTTTTCCTAACACGTTTCTTGCAGTAGGAAGAACACAACTTTCCTGTTTTTCTTAAAAATCTAACAAAGTTTGTTGCAGAAGGGTGGCAGCGCCCCGCCTTTTACACAGCGCCCCACTTTTACACAGCGCCCTCTGTCTCACCGCAGAAAGGCAGTAGGGCCTCCCATCTTGTTGTAGAAAGGCAGAAGCGCCTCTATTTTACTGCAGAAATGCGGAAGCGCCAATATTTTTGCTGCAGAAGGGTGGAAGCGCCCCAAAACAGCGCAGTTTGGAAGGTAAAACAATTAATTTTGCTTCGTTTTTGCTCCTATTTTTTTTTTTTTTCAAGTAGTGACCCTCTAACATTGTTTTGACAAGGATAGTGGTGTTTTTTGCTAATGTTTTGCAGCATATTGTGGCAAAATTTGACCAAGGACGAAGAAGAAGATAGCTAACATTTGTTTGCAGGGCCATTTATTTGATCAGATCTACAAAAAAAAAAAATTATCCTTGTTACTTTGAAACATAGTCTAATTAGGGGAGTAAACTTAATTGCTTGTTGTGACTGTATGTTCATGTGTTACCCAAGGAGGCATTAATTTATTTTCGCTTTCCCCTTGCACTTCATGTGAGCCTGGGGAGTAGTTGGAAACAGTTAGTGTCTTCTTTCTAGTGGGACCTGCTTGGGGATTTCATCACCCTAAGGGATGATTCCAACCACATGTACTAGCGGGGTATATAAAGGGGGGAGAACGAAAGTTGTACCCCAATCCAGTCGCGTCATAATTGGTGGAGTGTCAAAGCTAGGGTGATACCTAAATAGACATGAAGAGTTGGTCTGAGCCTTTCAGTATCTCGCTGGGGTTCCCGACTCACGCTTGTGACAGACTGGTGTTTACGGTTGTGCCTCACGTACTGAGAGTATATTGAGGACTCCCTAGAAGCTTTGTACATCCTAGATTAAGACCTTGCCTAGCCATACCATTAACATTAATCATAGGATTGTGCTTGCTTGAAGTGTTTTCTTGTGAAAAATATGTGAAATCTTTGATACTTTGGCCTTACTTTATCATTTTGTGTCATTGCCATAGCCTTTGCCATCAAAACCAAGCTTTGTCTTACTGCAGAAAGGCGGAAGCGCCCTCTGTTTTACCGCAGAAAGGCGGAAGCGCCCTCTGTTTTGCTGCAGAAAGGTGGAACGCCCTTGTTTTGCTACAGAAAGGTGGAAGCGCCCCTGATTTTGCTATCTACGCCCCTGATTTTGCTGTCTACGCCCCTAATTTTGCTGTCAACGCCGCTGAAAGCTGTCAACGCCCCTGATTTTGCTGTCTACGCCCCTGATTTTGCTGTCAACGCCCCTGATTTTGCTGTCAACGCCCCTGAAAGCTATCTACGCCCCTGATTTTGCTGTCTACGCCCCTGATTTTGTTGTCAACGCCCCTAAAAGCTGTCAACGCCCCTGATTTTGCTGTCTATGCCCCTGATTTTGCTGTCTACGCCCCTAATTTTGCTGTCTACGCCCCTGATTTTGCTGTCAATGCCCCTGAAAGCTATCAACGCCCTTGATTTTACTGTCAACGCCCCTGAAAGCTGTCAACACCCCTGATTTTGCTATCTACGCCCTTGATTTTGCTGTCTACGCCCCTAATTTTGCTGTCTACACCCCTGATTTTACTGTCAACGCCCCTGAAAACTGTCAACGCCCTTGATTTTGTTGTCAACGCCCCTAAAAGCTGTCAACACCCCTGATTTTGCTGTCTACGCCCTTGATTTTACTGTCTACGCCCCTGAAAGCTGTCAACGCCCCTGATTTTGCTGTCTACACCCCTAATTTTGTTGTCAACGCCCCTGATTTGCTGCAAAAAGCTGACTACGCCCCTGATTTATTGTAGAAAGCTGACTACGCCCCTTTAACTTTCTGGGGCCATCATTTGCAAACCGTGCATCGAATCAACTTCGTCCAAAAATCAAAATTGCTTAGTTTTTTAAGCTCTATCTAGTGGTACCTTTCATTTCCTCATATCAAGAATTTGACCATCCCGGGGCGGCCACGCCCCGCATTGGTGGTGGACACGCCCCTAACTTCCCGGGGCCATCATTTACAAGCCGTGCATCAGATCAACTTCATTCAAAAACCAAAATTGCTTAATTTTTTGAGCTCTATCTAGTGGTACCTTTTGTTTCTTCCTATTTAATCAAACCAATCCATTTCTTCTAATCAAATACATACATTCATCTAATCAATCCAAGCACACCAATCCTATTAAGTTCATCTAATCATAATTATCCAATCAACATCATCTAATCATTTGATCCTATCCAATCAAACTGATATAGTACTTTAATCAAATTCATCAAATCATCTACCCGATCCAATCATTTATCTACCAAATCCCATCAAAATCAAAAGCAATCCCATCCAATCATCCTAATCTGAGCTTTTGTCCAATCTTGATCTAAGCTTGACCAAAATCCCGATTTGAGCTTTAATCTATTCCCATCCAAAATCTTTTATCCATCCTCTTTATCCTGTCATCATCATGAATCCTCATCCTCCATCAATAGTAGTCAAGGGAAACCCTAATTACGTCGATAACGATAACGAAAGTCTTATCGATCAAGAGGTATACGACATAGATCCCCTTGACACTATCATATCTAGTAAGCTTTCTCCACCCACTTTCCAAAATCCAATTTCTCCTATGAGTTATCCCGTTATGTCTTCGTCCATGCCTAATCATGCTCCTTATGCCAACTTTGACAATGGATATCCAGTATCTTCTTCATCCCCATATTTGTCATGTCCTCCATCTACATCATCCTCTTATACAACATCTACATCCTCTTATCCTAATTTTCCATCACAATATTCCTATTACAACTCCCCATCCATGTCCCCCTATCGTAATCCTCTTTCCCAATCTTCCCATACTAATCCTACATCCACACCCTTTTACCTTAATCCTACATCCACATATCCTCATCCTAATCCACCATCCCAATACCCTTATTATAATCCATCCCCTACATCCTCTTGTCCCACTACACCACCTATATCCTCTTGTCCTAATCCACAATCCATGTCCCCCTATCTTAATTCACCACTCCAATATCCTTACCTTAACCCTCCATCCAATCCTAGTCCTCCATCTACTCCTAGTCCTCCATCCAATCCCATTCATCCATCTACTCCTAGTCCTCCATCCAATCCTAATCCCCCATCTACTCATGGTCCTACATTCAATCCCATTCCTCCATCTAACCCTAGTCCACCAATCCATAATCCTTCATCCATTTCTACCACCCTAGCCAAGCCAACCATATGCAAGTCTCTCGTTTCAGAAGTTCTCCAAGGACTCATTACAAAGAAGCCATCCCCATCTCCACATCTTAAAGTCATGAAACCATGCCATCTAGATCCATCATCCACGGTCACTAGTGATGAGACCCTTCTCCATACCACACCTATTATTGACGTTACCACCCTAGTACTGATCAAACCATTGAAACCATTGAACCCACTAAATCCATTGATCCCCCACCTCCTACTCCAAGAACCACTGAATCCATCGAAGACACCCAATTCCAATCCACTCCCTCTACTCCTAGATCCACCCAAATCCAATCCACTCCTCCCACTCCTTGTAGCACCAAAACCCATTCCAATGAACCTCATGAATCTTTCATCCCTCCATCTTCCCCACTTGAAGAGTCCCAACAAGACTCCGTTACCATGCCTCCCCCACACGATGAGTCATGCCAAGAGTCTAATCCAAAGCATGCTAGCATATCCCCTTCTCCAGATCAAGATCCTACCATCCCATCTAGTCCACCTCAAGATCACAGTCCCCCATCCATTCCATCCCATGATCCCCTTGTCATTCAAGCTTCCACTGCTCCATCTCCATCTCCATCGCATGAGCCTACTACCATAAATCCAGATCCTATCATGGCCCCTACTCCCTCTCCTGATGTTGCTATCCCATCATCTCCTTCTCATGATCCCCCATCATCTCCTAAAAATGCTATCCCCACACCACTTGCATATCCCCTTGGTCCTCTCACATTCCTCCATGGTGGTCTCCTCGCAGAAGAAAAACAAAGCATATACACCAACCCTCCACTTCCACCTAATAATGAACTCGCATTATTCTTCCAGAATAACAAAAATCATGTCCTAGATCGAATACTCAAGAGAATGAACTATCAAGGAAAAGGTTTAGGCCTTCATGAGCAAGGTATTATAGAGCCCATCCAAGCTAAAGAACATTTGTATCTGCAAGGTCTTGGATGTACTACTCATGACTCACAATCCAAAAATATTGGTATAACCTCTAGATGTCCTCAACGAGCCTTTTCCAAAAGAAATATCAGCTCTTCCCATCGCCCCACCAGATCATATGTGGCCATCCCTCCTCCTCTATCGTATCACCTCAAAACAACCGTCCATTTTCCTCCTTCATCTGCTCCATCCATTTTGGGTCCTTACATCCCTCCATCTACCATCTCCAATCCTCCATCTACCATGCCCTTGTTTCCCCCAGGTCCTACATCTATTTTGGGCCACTATATCCCAAAATCACCTCCTCCATCTCGTCCTATTCATTCTTTCATCCATCCAACACCTATCCATCTCATCCATCATAAACATCCCTCTCACATACCCCATAGTCAGGATCAACAAAGGCACATACCTAAACATCCTCCATCTACACATAATCCCCATACTCCTACCTCCATCACTCCACATCATCCATCTCCTCACACCCATCCCATTGCTACTAAAAGCACTTTGGTTGTTAAAGAAAAAATGCATAAATCTAAGCATCCACATGAATCTATGGCTTCTCATGTCCCCTTCAAAAGACATGGTGAAGAAAAGAAAAATCTAAATCTACATCAAATCCATAGGCCACAAAGGCCCACCACAGCAAAGATCAAAACCATGTGGATCCCAAAGAAAAAAGTTGCAATGCCATCACATGAAAAATCTGTAAGAACATCCAAAGTCACTAATCCAAAAGCTAATCATACACCCCTTTCATCTCTTAAGTCTGTTTTGGGTCCTTATGTCCCGAAATTCACCATTCCATCTCCTCCATTATCTCCACATTCTTCATCCCTTAATCCTATTATCTTTCCACATCCACCACCACATGTGCCAATATTGGTCCTAAACACATCTCCCCATCACATATCCACCCCATCATTCTATCCATACCCTTTCCAGCATCCCATCCATTATCCCATGTATCAACCCCATCAAATCCCTCTAATTCACCCTCATGCATAATCCATTTAGCCTAATAAGGTTGTACCAACATCCAACAGTCACTTCAAACATGGGCTCATAACACCTTGATCCTTATCACATGTCTTCTAAATCTGCTTATCCACTTCCTTATCCTTACCCATCTCCTTCTACATGACATCCAAAAGTCAAAAAATCCACAAAATCAAAAAAAATAAAAAAAATAAAAAAATAAAACAAAATAGTAAAGAGAAATAATCCATCCAATGGTGAAAACTTGGAAAACAAGCGCCTTGGATAAATACCATGATGAAAACTTGGCAAACAGGCGTCATGCGTAAATCCCCATCTGCACTTGGGGGCAACTTCCTGATATGCATTCCCTCCATCCGCTATGCTTCTAGCTATGTACCCATCTCCCTATTATCCATCCTCTTCATAAATCCCCCCATCCCACCTATCTTCTGCATCCTACCATCATATCCCATTTATCTCCCATCCCTCCATCCTTCTTGTGATCTTGATCAAAATAAGGGCACCTCTCTATTGGTATACATTCCCTTCATCCATGCTCTATCATATTCCTTAGCCACCCATCCTATCCTCATCTAGTTATCTCATTTTCCCATCCACTCGTCTTCCATCCCTCATGCCTCATTATATATGACATATCTAGAGTGGGGGCATCTGCTTCCTTTGTGACATAGTCCTTGGAGACATCATCTATCATAACATCCCTTCATCTCCCTATCCATCTATCATAGCATCCCTTCCATCTCCCCATCCTTATCTTTGTATCCATCTATCCTAGCATCCCTTTCATCTCCCAATCCTTCTATCCCTATCCATCTATCACAACATCCCTTCCATCTCCCCATCCTTATCTTCGTATCCATCTATCCTAGCATCCCTTTCATCTCCCAATCCTTATGTCCCTATCCATCTATTATAGCATCCCTCCCATCTCCCCATCCTTATCTTTGTATCCATCTATCCTAGCATCCCTTTCATCTCCCAATCCTTATATTCCCATCCATCCAAACAATCCCTCCCATCCCCCATCCTTATCCTATATCTTTATCCAATCTTCCATCTTTATTCTCATCCCATCTCATCCCATCTCACAATCCCTTGTCATTGGTATCTGGCTATAGGCCTCCCCCCATGCAACCCAATGCCATTTATCTCATCGTCATCACCTCTGCTTCTTTTGCACATCTTTCCAATCTCCTATCACTTTTCATCACTCATCTATCTATCATATCATCCTCCTAAGTCATTTTAATGCTTTGGATAACTATCCCATCCCTGAGCTTTATCTGATCATCATCATCCTATCCAATCCAACAGGTCTATCATATCTTGTCGTATCGGTCCCACCTTTTTATCCACTTATCCTATCATCTTATCATTCTTTATCCATTGTTTGCCTTTGGTCTTGTCGAACTACGTTGCCCCCGCGCTTTCACGTAGGCAAGGTCGATCATTTGATCCGCCCCCGGGGTTCCATCATCGATTTTCATTGTCCACTTTGCCCTTCTATCATCTATCATCGGTCTTTCTCCTTTTGTCTATCCTATCTTTACAATCCATCAAGGTCTCCATCTTGGTCAGTCATCCACCTTTCACTGAACTACGAGGGCTCTGCGCTTTCACGTAGGCAAGGCTAATCTTTGATCGGCCCCCGAGCCCCTAAGTCTTTAGGGTGTGTCAGTCCCATGTCTTGTCTTCTTTGTGTTGTGCCATCAAGCTATGCCTTTATCTAGCCAATTCTTCACAAATGAGATCCACTTGTATCATGAGATCTAATCGATTTTGAACATCCCGCGTCATAACAATCTTTTAGTTTCATATCCATCATCTTTGGTCTCAACAGGATGCATCCTTCCTAACATAACTCATCAATTCCATCCCTCCCCTTGATCCTATGGCAAAGGACGTTTGAAATTGATTGTGATATTTTGATACTTTTGGATTTTGTTTATCCCTATCATCACTTGTCAAGGCCGCCATGATCCATCATATTATGGTGTGTTTTGATTGGTCAACATAGGGGCATATCTTGCTTTTTTGTTTGATTGTGTCTTCTTGGTTGTCCCACGTAGTACCCACCAAGATCCCCGAGGTCTTGTGTTATGCTGGGCCATCCTTTTGTGCTTGTGGTTATCTCAATACCTGGCCCGACCAAGGTCTTTGTGACTTTGGGGTGTTGGGGTAGCCTTCTTGTCTGTTGTATTTGTTTTATGCATTAGACACTAATTCGCCTTGGTTCCACATACCTTGGCACTTGGTGTCTTATGCTATAGCAAAAATCAGTGCTCCAAAGATGGCAAATTGCATTAGGATTGCATTTCATTTTCCATTCTATCATCTTGCATGTATCCCCCCATCCATTCATCCTTCATCCTTATCTCACATCTCTATCCAATCCCCATCCATTCCATTTAGCCCGAATCATCTAATCATATCCTTGGTCTTGTTCTCAGTCTTGTTACTAGCCTTGACCCATCATCATCATCATCCATTAGTATCCTTTCCTATCCCTTTGGTGTTGTTTTGGGATGTATCCTTCCCTCATCAACAACACTTTCATCATCATCATCGGGAGGTATTCTTCCCTATCCTTTAGTGGTGTTTTGGGATGTATCCTTCCCTCATCAATACCACTCAGTGGGATGTATCCTTCCCTATCCTCGTGTTGTTTTGGGATCCTTCATTCCCTCATTAACAACACTCCATCCATCATCAACCCATTTTGGCTTGTACCTTGACTGGGCAACATCACCTTTTGAAATCCATTTGTGCTTCATCCATCTCCATATCACTTCTCCTTCTCTCTTACCATCACCTTGCATCATCTTCCTCATCTCCCCTTGCATCACATCATCTATTTCGAGCACACACGCAGTTCTCTTCAACCCGCATGTCCTCTTGAGGGGGCATCCTCAATCCCTACTCTTCATCTTCACCCCCATCATTCTTCCTTCCTAGTCATCCCTTTGATGACTGGGCATCTTTTCCAATCTAACCATCTCCTTCGGGTTCTATATTTTAATATTCTTTGAAATGATGCTACTTCGTAACATCATCTCAAAGAAGGGAAAATGTAGACATCCAAATTTGGACACTTAATTTATCCAAATTTATCACTTTTCATCTAAACATCCTCTTATCCGAGTTAATTAAGTAATATTACTATTATTTAATTAATATCTTTAATTCTGCCAAATTCCTAAGGTATTTAATTATAATTAAATACCTTACCCTCCTTAATCCTCTTTTCATCAAATAAATTAAATAAATATTACATTTATTTAATTCCTCACATGTCATTTTCATCTAATCCTAATCCATTTCCTAATCTCTTCATTAAGGATGTGCACATGCCTAATCCTTGATTAGGATGTGTTACATCCTCCAACTTTTGCAAGTTAGCTTTTAATCCTAATTAACCCCTAATTATCCTCTAATTACTGATTAGTCAAACCTAATTAGTACCTTGGTCAACTCTTCCCCCCCAAGGAATTTTTAATTCATTTTTTATTTATCCTAGATTCCCCTCCTTTATATGTGAATTTTTAATTCACATTCCATCCTTCCAAGGCTTCTAAAATCTTGGACTTGTCACAATCTCCACATGTGACCAAGTCCCACCTTTTTGGATCCCACCTTTTATCCTCTAGATCCTTCTAAGAATGTGAATTTTTAATTCACACTTATTTCCCCAACCACCTTTCCTTTTCCCATGTAGATTTTTGAGGAATTCCAAAATTTCTTAAATGTCCCTTTCACTCCCACTTGGGGACAAGAAATCCCTTTTTGAGAAAATCTTCTCACTCCCCAAGGTGCTTGTCCTTCACCTCATGTACTTTTTTGACACCTCACTTACACCTCATCTTCTCTTGGCCACTTCACCATCCACATGTCAAGATGTGAGGGCTTTTGGGTTCTCAACCCACCATAGCCCTTCATCTTGGCCTTGTTGGATGCATCTTGACCGTTGAATTCTCTAGAGAATTCAAATTCTCCTATAAATACCCCCTTCTCAAGGGCATTTTCAACACTTAGCCATTTGATAACTACATGCTGTCAATTTGCATTCTCAATCATTTACCATCATCTAGCCATCCATTTTAATCATTTTTGCACATTCAATCTTGCATTTAGTCACTCAAGAAATCATCTAAGGAGCACACAAAATCATCCCAAGCAAGGGCCAATCAAGGAGACATCAACAACAAAGAAGGTGAAATCGTTTGTATCTTGTCTTGTCCATTTTCCTTCTTGTTTTATCACTCTTTAGGCTAATCTTGAAGTGTCCTTAGTCTTTTATCACTTGCATTTTTAAGTTATTTTGCGCATTAGAGTAGGATAAAATTCTTAGGATCACAATATTATTTTGGGATACTAACATATTTTTCATACTCAAGATTGATTCCTAAATGCTAGCTTTTCCTCAGGACTCTAGCATGACAGTCAAATGTTAGTGCATTCTTGAGATGATTGAACAATGTTTTGGTCCCATATTTTTCAAAAATGATAAAAAATGACACAAAGATGAAAAAATTTCTTAGATCTTTAAGCACAACACCCCTCTTAATTTTCTCTCTCAATTTTGGCTCAAAATCTCATTCGTACAACATTTTAGCTCTTTGAAGTCTTCTAGGTGCTATAGTTTATTCATGAACATTAAAAATGAATAATATTTTAAAAACCACATTTATAAAATAAAAGTTTAAAATTTATCTTTTTAAATACCATCTTCTTCACTCCCTTGTAGATATAGTTATAGATTTTGACTATGATCTCAAGTTTATTCATGGTTTCCTCCACGTGAATCAAAACTTTGCCTTGTGCTTTATCACATTCTATTCACTATTTTTTTTATCGGTAATAGTTGCATGGGGCAACAACCATTATATTAGTTATCAAAAAGATTTATAGTAATATTTTGGTTCTTATTAGAGAACTTGTCTTTACTATACCCCCATCTCGACCACCAACCCCAAGACACCAGCACTGAATACATTGCATATTTGTCACCACCCTATATACTACGACCGACTATACAAACCCAAGAGGCTACCAAACTTACAATGGCACCATTAGATTGCAAAACTAGTGCAACTACGAGAACTTTCCACATTATAATTGCACAAAAAACAAAACACCAAAAATTGACACCACCTATCTAGGACTAGTCATCCTCCTCACAAATCCTTTGCATCGCAATCACACTTGCAACCACCGAGCACTCGCTCCATAGGCATGGTAAGCCGGTTTGTTTGCCTTTTCTTCCATGTCTCTGAAATATTCTTTTACCCATTCCTCACCCTCTCCCAACCCCCATCGATGTTGTCCTAGCTGTCGCTTCCATCACCACCCATTCTTCCTCCACAAACCTCAACACCCACCCCAAACCAGACACCTGAGCAATTCCTGCCGCCCACATTAGGAAGATGATGCCCCAATCCATATCTCCCCATTGTCTCTTCAAGGTTTCTGATTCTAGAGAATTAACAACTAGAAACTTTTTTACCTTTGCCCCATGTCTCTGTGACATGTAGAAGTTATAAGGTAGTGGAATTAGAAGGTTTTCATCTACATTATCAATAACTTCATCAATTTCATCTAGGCAAGCATGTAGAAACACCTTCTAAGTCAACAATTTCTCCTTCGCTTTGCTCACCCCCGTCTACAAAAGGACCACCAGAAACATTGCTACAATATTCATATTGACCTTGAAACGATGGAAGGCAATAAGAAATTCCTTCCCCAACACCCTCTTCATAGCCGCCAAAATCAAGGGGTGATTTGAAGCCAAAATAGTCTTCAAACTCTTGTCTATAATCTCCCCTCAGAAGGCCAACCGTATATGGTCATTATTGGCATTTCCATCGCAATACATAGATAGAGCTCACAACCAGAAATGAAATGAGGTGTCTCCCACTTTCTCACCTTTTGTAAAGGCCAACCATGTATGGTCATTTATTTTGCCTTACTATCAGGATGTCCTTTGTGATATTTTAGATTTGCTACCTCCTTGTGGTAATTATGATTTGGTAGGTCTAACCTACCATCGTATGCCACCATGATCAATTAATCCAAAGCCTTGCTTTATTCCTTCAATCGAGCTACAAGTTGGATCCTACCGTACTTCAGGGGATGAGTTTGCATCACTCAAGCTCGACAACGCACTTGTCAAATGAGTAAAAACATGTAGACAAAGAAGAGTGTGAGGTACAAAAGCTCTCATCCCAATGCCTATGGGGAGTCTTAGCTGCCAAACCATGTGTCACAATTACCTCAATAACCACTCCACATTTGCCACTTTGGTTGGCAGTGCAACACCTTTCTTGAGCACACGACATCGAACTAGAAGTTTGTACCAACCAACGCCTGAAAACTTGTATTCATGACTAAAGCACTTTTTCACACATGACATCGTGCTTGAGGCTTTCTTTTCATTCATGACCACCTACCCATCCAACCTTATGGCATTATCTAGCCTAACAACCACTTTAGTCATTAACCCTTTTTTCGCCGCCTTGGCCAGCCTATTAGGCAAGTCATTTCCTTCTTTGTACATGTGGCTGACCTTGTATGACTCAAACTTATCCAAGACCTCTTTGATGGGATGAAGCCAACGATTGAGCTTCCAATTCAGTGTTCTATTGAGGAAGATGACATTGACAACTATAAGGGAGTCCCCTTATAGGTGTATGCATTTAGTCTATATCTCCAGACCCAACGAAGGCCAATCAAAGTAGCTCTGAATTCCACCTCATTTTGGTGCAAGTCTTGAGAAAATTTGATTTTTTAGCAATTGTTTTACCTTGGCTATCTTGCACTATACACCCTACCCCACTTGACACAGGGTTTCCATTCGAGGCCCCTTAAAAGTTGACCTTGATCCAACCGTCCTCTAGAGCCACCCATTTCACATCCTTTCTCTTCTTCAATGATTGGTCATCTATCCTTGTCCCACACAGTAGGGGGTTTTCAAACCTGTGAATGACTTTATTATCCTATCATCCCAGTTTGAGAAGATCCTTTTCTTGGTTGACTTTTTATGAGCCACTTTGTTGACTAGCTCAATGACCCCCCCATTTTTAGCACAAAGCCTCTCCCACTCCATTTATTTATCTTGGAAATTTTTCCTATTTTGTTCCTTCCATATCTCCCATATGATGGTGGAGGGGATGACCACCCAAATACTATTGAAAACTGATTTCCTATGGATGATCGACCACATGTTAAACCAGGCCGCTATGTCTGGAGGGGTTGGGCACTGGAAGTCCAGTTTGCTCATGAAGAATTTCCAACACTTATCTACATAAGAGTAGGTTAGAAGGATATGATCCGCAATTTCATCGTTGCTCTTGCAAAGCATGCATCATCTCGACCCTTGAATTCCAAGGTTTCCAACCTATCCTCAGTAAGGATATTCTTCTGCACTACTAGCCAAGAGAAAACTCTAGCCTTTTGGGGGCAACTTTTGCCCCATATAAGCTTGCTCGGCTAGTTCTGCCTAACAATTGTAATTTCCTTTACTTTGTAACCAAAATTGACTTTGTATGTTCCAGTGCTAGAGCCACACCATTTGATGATATCCTCCTGATCAAAAGGAGAAAATGTTTTTATTTTTAGAATTGTTACTAGCTCCACCTTCTGTGCTTGGGGGGCGTCAATGTCGTGTAGCAAGTTCCACTCCTATTGCATCACTCTATCACGCCACTTTATTTTGCCGTAGTTACAAACTTTGTTGCCCCACACTCTAGTGGTCTCAACTTTGATGTCTTCCAAATTAGGGTGACTAGTAATTGATGTCGAGCCACCCCAAGAATCCCAGAATGACACACATCTTCCATTCCTGATTTCCCATGTTACATGTTTGGAAACAATATCCTTGCATTCTAGAATGTAGTTCCAGATCACTGAACACCTGGGGGGTTCGCAGTAGTCAGTATACACATTGGCCTATTTGAATCTAGGAACTTCCTTCTAAGTATCCTAACCCATTTTTGTTCACCTTTTGCATACAAATACCACACTAGCTTAGCCCCCATTGCTAGATGTATTGTTGTTAATTATTTAATGCCTGCCCCACCCACCTCGTTGGGGGAGAAAACTTTATCCCAAACCACCAATGGAAATTTATGTTGGTCCCCCGCCCCACTCCAAAAGAACTTCCTGAACATTTGATTGAGGACTTCCTCAATCGCACTAGGAATTTTTAAACAAGTCATAGAATATATAGGGATGGATAATAAGACTGCTTTGACCATCAAAATCCTGGTAGTAGAGGAAAGCCATTTTCCTTTCCAGGTTCCCAATTTGTTCTTGCAACTATTGACAAGGTTCTCCCAATAGCTTTCCTTATCGATCCCCACAAATAGTGACATCCCCAAAAACTACCCTGGAAAAATTGCTACCCTCAAATTCAGTATTCTCACCAAATCTATTTGAAGGCTTGGTTGGGTATTGAGGAAGAAGACCTCCGACTTCCTCTAGTTGATGCTTTGCTCAGATTCCAAGCAATACTCATCTAAAAAGTTTTTAATAGTTCTTGCTTCTTTTCTGCTAGCTGCACTAAATGGGATGGTGTCATCAAAAAATTGTTGATGGGTAATTGTATCCAATCCATTGGCCACTAAGACCCCCTACCATTTACCTTCACTCCTTAAATAATTTATCCCTCTGCCAAAGCCTCAGCCATGATGATGAAGAGAAAGGGGGATAAAGGGTCCCCCTACCTTATGCCCTTTGAAGAGGCAAAAAAACCACGAGCTGTGCACTGTTTACTAGGATTACGAATTCGGTCGTGGAGATGAAACTTTTGACCCAATTGACTTAGTCCACATTCAATCCAAATTTCTCCATAACTTCCACCAAAAATTGTTTTTTCACCAGATCATAAGATTTTAGTATGTCAAGTTTGAGGATCATGCAAGCTTCCCTTGCCTTCCTTGTTGAATGCAGGGTCTCATGCATTATGATGATACCTTCTACTATTGACCTCCCAGGGGCGAAACCGCTCCACTCCTTTGAAATAACCCCCTTTAGCACTCACTTCAGTCTATTAGCGATGATCTTGGTGACAACCTTGTAGATTGTGTTGCATAGGGAAATCGGTCTAAAGTCACCCATGGCCTGCAGATTCTTCTTTTTAGGTATCAAAGCCAAAAATGTGTGATTGAGAGAATCCAACATTGCCATTTTCCTCCTTGATTTCTCAACAGCCAAAGTTAAATCATCTCCCACAACATCCCAATTTTTTTGAAAGAAGTTGCCTGGGAATCCATCTAGGCCCAGTGCCTTGTCTGGGTTGAGTTGAAATATAGCTGCCCACACCTCTTCCTTGCTAATTTTTGAAACAGGGTCACATTCTACTCTGCACTGATTATATTAGGGATGGAACTAACTAGCCTGTCCCTCACATTCCTATGCTCTGGTGAGGGTATGTGCAGGATCATGATGGGCCAAAAAGTGGTGATATGATGGGTATATGTAGGGTATGTCGCTAATGACTTTTTTTTACCCAAAATTGATGAAACGAAAAAGGGTTTTAAAGGAGATTCTCAACTTTCCACCAATATAAATTATGTTTTACTTTGACTTTAATAAATAATTATTATTCATTTTCTATTTGAATTATGACTAAAGTCCTAATTGATAGGCTAATTGAAAAACATATATAGCTTTCAAATGGTATCACATTTTTTGAATCCAAAACATGAGTCACATTCTATGATTTGCCTACTATAGGACTAAAAAATAAATTGAATTTCATAAATTTTTGACCAAGTTAAGGTGGTCAGGCATACAATTTTTTATATTTTTAAAAAGTTGTAATAAAAAAATCATAATTAATTATTTACTTGGAAAAAAATTACAAAAAAATATGCATCACATTCAGACACGAGTCCTCTGCTTATATCTAAAATATTATCATTTTATTGTTGTTAGGGTGGTCAAATAGACATCTACTTCTTATTTTTTCCCTAAAATTTAAGTACTACTGCATTGAAATTTCAAATTTTCACCAAATAGATTTTTTTTTAAAATAAACCTAGTAGTTTAGAAACTACATTCAATTTTCTAGAAATTCTATTCATACATATTTTTGAAATAATATAGATAACTTATTCAAATTTTTATGTCAAGTTGGCTAACTTTGATTTTTCTAATTTTTTCACCACTTAAGGGCCTATTTTTTCCATGATGATCCTGCACATACCCATGACTCTTTGTTTAAGATTGCTTCAAAGAACCTTATTGCCTCCACATTGACCTCCTCCAAGGATTGCATCGTCCCACCATACTCCGTTCTAATCTTTGTGATTTTGTTCCTACTCCTATTTGCTACTAATGTTTTGTGAAAGTATTTTGTGTTTTTGTCCCCCTCTTTGAGCCACATCTCTTTGGATTTCTGCCTCTAGAAACATTCTTCTCTTTTCAAGATTTCGATTAGCTCTCCTTTTAGTGCCTTTTTCAGTTTCAAATTATTTTGACCCCATCCCCTTCTCAATGATATGCTCATTCAATTCTACCAATTCTTGCTCAATCCTATCCTTTTCCTAGAAGATGTTCTTAAAATGTGCCTTGTTCTAGTCTTTCAACTTGTTTTTCACATAGTTCAATTTCTTACTGATCTTGTATAGGTTAGAGTGGTTACCTATTCCGATCTCATTCCACCAATTTTCTACCAATTTCAAAAAAAATTCATCTCTTAGCCACATGTTTTCAAACTTGAACGAGCTCCCTTTTGGAGGTTCATTCGGTTTAAGTGATAGTTGCACCAAAAAATGGTCTAAGCCTGAGAAAGGTAGTATCAATACCTCGTGCATGACAACTTTCCTTTCCCAATCTTCGAATAGTAAAAAACAATCCAACCTCTTTGCTATGTTGGTGAAACCCTTCCTTTTATTTGACCATGTGTACACACCATTCTTGGCTTGTAGATCCATTAATTGACTACTATCAATGAAATCTTGAAAGTCCTATTGTACATTGGTTATCCGACCAATACCCCCTCTCTTTTCCTCATTATTTAAAGTAGCATTGAAGTCCCCAACCATGATGCCCTTTTTTCCATTAACATTGGCAATTTCATTGGAAATTTGCTGCCACAAGTTCCTCTTTTCTACTGTAGATATCGACCCATACACATTTATAATGACAAATTGCTCATTTCTTTGCAATAATCTACATCTTATCATTATCCAATTCTCATTCTTCCTCACAACTTCCCCTGTTATTGTTAAGGGATTCCAGATAATGCCTATTCCCCCTAAGGCCCCTTTAGCACCTACAAAATGTCCCTTCCATTGTCTACGACAACTCAATCTTTTATCACTTTCCTCCTTGCCCAATTTTGTCTCTTGCAATAAAAGGATATTTCCCCTAGATTGATCAATTTGGCATTTGACCAGATGCCATTTGTTAGGGGCATTAATACCCCTGACATTCCATGTTATAGCCCTAATTACCCCCGAGGAAGGATGACATCCTTCCTTGACCTTAGTTTCATCTGCCTGGTTGCATTCGCTGCTATCTTCAATTTTGCCTTATTTGTTTTTGGCCCTCTTTTGCCATTTTTCTTTATGTTTGGGTATTTTAGTTTTGATTGTGATTGCTCCAACAGTCTTTCTTCAGCCAACTCCCCTTTCTCCACCTCCCCCATTTCCTCCTCCTCAGAGTTTGGTTCCACCTCACTCTCTTCCAATTTTGTTTGAGGGGCTACCTGCCCAAAGCTCTTAGGTTCACTCTTTTTTTATTTTGTATATTCCCCCCCACTTGCTGCCTTCAGGACATCCTCCTCTTTTTCATTTGCAAAACTAGTTTGGGCATCCCCTGCTATCTATACTTCGTCCAAGTTCCCTTCAAATTCCTTGAGTGGGGAGAATTGTGCCATCTGATCACATATCATCTTCATTCCACACAATTCTTCTGTTGTCGGGCTAGTGATCCAGTGTTCCCAAATCTCTGTGTTGTTTACATGGCACTCCCTCCCCATTGAAGTAGTTATTGGGTCCTCAAACCTCCCAATTCTAGGGGAGCAGGTATGGCTTAGTACCGGGGTCATTTTTGTCAGGCCTTCCTGGTGAGGGCCCCATTCATACCCATTGGCTTTGTTAACACTCACCCTCATGTTACATTCCAATTTACCATGATCTTTAGATTTGCATATGGGGCATAGCTTCATTTGGTCCTCCCTTTCCACTCTTTGGTTCTAGACCCAACCATCTACACAAATCTCTACTCCCTGGGGCAAAGCTTGGTGCGGAGCTAGCCCTAGACATATTTTGGTGTAGGTGCCTAGGCACCTATCTTCTACATATTTCTCCACTGAAATGAGAGAGCCTAAGCTCTTCCCTATCTCAACTAGTGTGTCATCATCCCAAAACTTAGTCGAAAGGTTGTATAGACAAACCCACACCGAACCTTCCATGATTTTGTGATTACGTGGATCAAATTTAGGGTACATGTCAATCAAATGCACCCCTGCACTATCCAGGTAGTGTGGACCGTTGCTCAAGGCATTCCATTTTTCCTCCTTGGAAGGGAATCCTACCAGGAAGAATTCATTTTGAATTTCCTTAATTTGAACTCAATTGCCCCATTTCTCCTAACACCACCTACCTATATCCTCTATAGCCCTCCAACCACCCCCCCATTTGAGAAATTTCCCCCTATCCCTTAGTCTATCTAATAAATTTCTTATTCGATCCTTATCTACAGTAGAAAAATATTTCAACAAGCTCCGCATGGGTGACTTACTGATCAAGTCTACATACTAATGCAATGGTCCTTCTTCTGCGATCACCTTCTCCTTCCCTTTCTAGGGCCTGCTCGTGCATTCTTTGCTCCCGATCGTCTTGTCTCGCCAATTGGTGGAAGCATCCACCCTTGGAATTCTTTTTTCCCAAAACCACCCACACTGACTCCCCTTCAATTTGTTCCAATTTAGAGCACACTGATTACTATAGCTTGAATTATGGATTGTTTCCCATCAGCCTGATGCCACCACTCCATAACCAAGGTGCTAGCCTCGAGAGCACATCTAGGGGAGCACTTTTCTCCTTTCCCACCCCCTTTTTCCATGACTTGAGCCTCGATCATGGCATGCCTTGCTGCGATATTCAATGTTTTTGTACTCAAGATGACATCTATCCACCCATCGACCATCTTTGAACACCCATTGTGGTTTGTGAATACCTTCATTTTCCCTCCTTTCCACTACAAATTCTCCCTTTAAATGCCTATCTTCCTCAACATCACCCCATGCTTGCCCTCCCAAGTCACCCGCTCTTTTTCAATCTTCCTCACTCATTTTCACTTGCTATTCACTATATTTTTATTTTTTGTAATGACGTTTCACTTAGCTACAACTTGTTGTAATGAATCTATTGTTGAAGCTTCACATTGTTATTTTTTAATAATTACTACAATTTTGTCATCTTCTTCTCCATCATTTGGATGGTAATGTTGTAAAATAATATTATTCTCTTATTATAGGCTTTGTTTCTATATAATTCTCTATTCTCTTTAAAAATCTCTTGGTGTTTCCATTTCCTATTTTTATTATTCCCACACTTGGGTGTAATCCTTGTAGACCAAGGATTTATGCTTATGAACTTCAAATTAATACTGTGTTATTAGTCTTAGATGCACGTAATCTAAGTGCACACACTCAATCTTCATATTTCCTATTTTGACTACCCATAGAAATTAATTTAGGTTAAATTAGGAGCTTAACAATTCTTGACAAGCTCCAAAGCAATCATGACCATTTTTCTTGTCCTTAGCTAATAGGTTTTGTTGGATCTCTTCTCTCATTGAGGATTGCACTCTTTCCACCTCTTCTTTGTCATTTCTATTTTCATTTAAGAATCAAGCATTTTAATAATAATTTTAGCATCTATGGATATTTTGGCCACTCTTGTTATTGTTGCCTTGCTTGCCTCTTGCTATGTAGGGAAAGTATATTCTAGTTTCAAAAATATATTTTTACAAGTATTTTGGATGCCGACATGCAAAAAGGATGATAGTGTGTGATTAGGATGATAGTGCATCATGGTAGTGTCCTAGGTAGCGAGCTTTGTCTTTTATCTCTAGGTTCTTTATTTTCTATCTTTTCTAGTTCTAAACTTAATTTATCGATGTTGTATTTCTATTTTTTATAATGTATAGATTTCTAAACCAACTCTTAGTTTTAGCTTAGGAAATGTATTGTTTCTTGAGTTGAAACTCTTTAAATATCACTAATGTATTTCTACTCTTTCTAAAGTAGAAAAGTAAGAAAACATTTTATCTTATAACTAATTATATTCTATTATAAAATAATATATTGGGACACAAATAAAACACATTCTAAATAGTTTAATCATTTCAGTTTTATAATACCATTCCATTTAATTTTGTACATGTTAGATTCTAGAAGCACCATTGACTATTATTTGAATACATAATCTTATGTTTTCATCATATTAGTCTATTGGTTATCTAAAATAAGATGTAAATTCCCAACACCTATTTAGTGGGCCTAACGACTTTTGTAAGATAGTGTGCTATAAGGTTGTGCAGACAACACAGTAGTCTATTATAGGTTGGTGGCTAAACTTTCCCTAATGGGTAATCATATAATGCACACCTTTACTTTAGCCACTATGCACCTATCAAAAACGTCAATGCCCTCTCAATGCTTGCTATTGATCTTGCTCATAATGCAAAGGCATCAAGTAATAGTTTACACCCAAGGAAATTTAAAGGCATATGACGCAATAAGGTTTTGCTATACTAATAGAGTGAGGTAGGGAAAGCAAGTGTGTAGGTGGATATTCGAGGCTAAGTGATGTATTTTTGGCCTAATAGAATGTTGGGACACCATTGGTAGTGTTACTATCGACATGGCATTGTATTTTGTGGGAAAATCAATTATTATAGTGTCATATATAGGTTTTTTCCTAGAGAACAAGGGGCTATATATGATTTATGTGTGGCCTAGACTAATTAAAGGTGATGAGTGGGGGACTTTGAGGGGATGATGTGACAACTTCATTGTGACAAAATGAGTTGAAGATCAAGTTTTATTATTTTAATTCAATGTAGGGTCATGAGCCAGGTTGTTGAATCATCATTGGACTACCATGTATGTCTATTTATTTTTAAGCACTTGTAGTGCCATGCCTCCCTTGGAACTAGAATAGTGTTGTAAAGTTGAATCTACATCTTATAGGTTCAATCTCACTTGTTACAAAAATGTCCTAACATTTGAAGGCGAATTATAATCCATAGAAGTGATACTCTATAGTGTGGACTTCTACGACCTATGTCACTTGAAACTCTACTTTGTGTTGACTACTAAGGATTAGTGATATTTTAAAATGCTTTGGGGGGATCACTAGATCATATGGGTTTTGCTCTACTAGGTTGATCCCCTTCATTAGTCCAACTTTATAGTTGTGAAAATGATCGAAAACAACAATCTTTAGTCATGTAAACATCCTAGAATGAAAATTAGAATTAGTTCCTTTTAGTGCTCCAAATCAAAAGATTAGACTAAAATGATTTCCCTTAAAGTGCTTAGAATGTGTAAATGATAATTGATAATACCTAATGATCAAACGATGCACATTGAATGCCTTTAAATAAAAAAACATAATAATAAATCATGCAAAAAATGTATCAAGTTAGCTCATTATGGACATGAAATGAGAGAGTCAATAAAAAAAATGATTCCAAATTTTAAATTTCAAAGATTGAATCCATATGATCCAAGATCAATATAGAACAAAAAATGCTCATATTAATATAGAGAATGAATGTCTAAACATAAGAAAAAATAATAAACATAATAAATATTAAATATATAAATATAAATAAAATATAGTTAAATACATGAAAATAATTATAAATAAAGAAAAATGGTAAATAAGAAATGAACCCATCTTTAAAAGTAATGTGTTTATAAATAATTGTGTTAAATCATTTGATCAAGAAAAACTTTAAACTAAAGAGAAATCGACATGGTTATACACATTTCGCCATTACAATATTAACTACTTAATCAATATAAATATCTTAAATATATCTATCTATAAAAAAACACAAAAAATATCAATCTTAAATCATTATATTTATTTAAGAGTTATCTTATTTTACTATAAAATTATTTAAAAAATAATTTTTTATTTACTTAAGAAATAGTTTACACGTTATCTAATTTTACTTTAAAATTATTAAATTAATTAATTAAATGAAAATTTTATATATTCCATAATAATATTTATTTCTTTTAAGTTTGCATTTATATTTTCATCCTCTCATATTAAAGAGGCAACTAGGTAGTTAATGGCTTCCTCCCAAAACTTGCACCCTAAGAAATCTCGACAGGTTTTAAATCCCTATTTTTTATATTTAAAAAAGTTCAATAAAAATAACCACCTATCCAGCACCGAGTTTTAAAGTTGCATACGTTACATATGGTCGTCACTTTTTTCTCGCGACGAGACAGGTTTCACTTTTCCTTCGAGAGCTGATCTTCTTAAGGTAGCTTCTCTGAATCTTTGAGACCGAGGACGGCAGCTTAACAACTCAATATTCTTCTTATTTGTAACGTTTTAATTACTCAGTCTGAGAAGATCGTAGAATTACAATGGGCAGCATTGGAACCGGGGTATGTGTATTTTTCAGTAAACTTTTCCTCGCTTGCAACAAATTTACTGCATATTTTACCTAAAAATGCAGATTGTTTTTGCCTGCATCGAACAACTTGAATCTTATACCGCGTTCTCCTAAACAGGGGAAATCAGGACTCACGCACTAATAAATCTTCATGGTTAGGTTAAATCCTTGTTGTCGTTGCTTTACATCAGTGTCCAGGTATTTTAGTTTTGCAGTGAATTGGCGTGTATGCCTTAGTTTTCTTTTTTGTCAGGTTTTCGGGATGACTAGGTACGACAACTTGGTTTTTGGCCGCTTAAAGTTAGGGTTTTGGATTTTGGCGGTCAGGACAAGTTTTATTCGGGTCTATTCAGGGGGCGTGGCTCTCTCTCTATACTCATTGAAGCATAAAATATAAGTATTAAATGCAGATTCAGATTAAAACCATTTGGTATTTGGCTGGTTTTTCCCCTTTTTTTGAGCTATAATTTGATGAAATTTACCCCCCAGAATGGAAATGATTTACACAAAATTTCAGACCTGGACAGATTATTAATTATTATAAATAGTCTATATTATTTTTACAGCCTGCAGTAGTCATTCTCCTCATACATATGTTATGACCTGCAACATTTAAATAGGATATGATAAATGTGTTCTAATGTTGTTTCAGCCACCATGGCTCATAGGATCCATCAAAGTGCATTTACTTGTTTAGAAGATTGTTTCCGTGACTATAACCTCTCAAAATTACAACAGGCAATATTTGCCAAAAAATTATGTAATGTCCCTAATAGGAGTTATACTAGTTTTATCCCAAATTATCAATTTCCCAAGCAATAAAGAGTTAGAAGATACCTTGGCTTGATTTAATCCCTGAAACCAAGTTAGAGATAAATTACATTAACAACTTAACTAGTAGAGTATCATGATTGAACATTAGAAAATCCATAGTAAATTTGTTAATCTGATTATCACTTTATCCTAATAAGAATTATACCCAAGGACTGATATACCATCCTCCTTGGCCTCATTTGGTGAATGCCATTCATATGAGGTGGCCTCCTTGGTCTCATGTGGCGCATGCCATTCATATGAGGTGGCCTCATGTAGCACATGCCATTCATATGAGGTGGCCTACCTAGTGAGGATCCCAATTATCTCTTCTTTCCATCCTTTTATAATTTATGCAACTGAGTGTTTGCTGGTTGATCCGCTTCTCCTCTTCTTCCCAATTCAATCTGTTCTCAATATTCAGGAGATATTGCTTAAGAGAGACAACAGATGAGTTTCAATTGAATAATGACTAAAAGGATTAATAATTGCTGCAAGCATCATTATTGCATAATCATAAATCTTATCTATCTATCTATCTATCTATATATATGTAATCTATTCATTAAAAGGAATACCCTCTAAGTACTTATCTTCTGCAGCAGTACTATGATACATGCGTGTGAGAGGAGATAAGACTTATCCATAAAATGATCATTTGCACATTATCTCAATAATCCATACCAGATTGTATTCACTATGTTGAGGTCTGTATGCCTGCAATTTAATGCTAAATCTGATATCTAGAAATGATTAAAGCAGCCTTTACTATATGATCGCTGTTTCTGATTGTCACCTCTACTTTATGCGAGTTATCTTGATGCTGTTCCAGATTTAGGCATTTTATTCATGCATCCAAGGAAGAGCTGATCGGCTTCATATGAGCACGCTACCTGGTTCCTTCTTTTCCTCCAATCGATGGTTATCTGGTTTGAAATGGTCTTCTTTTTATAATCCGATCTGCCAATAGTCATACCCATGCCACTTTGGAGGGATATGTCTCTTAGTTTAGATTGAATGAATCGCTGCATAGTAGTCCTCAAGGATAACCGCTGCATTATGAATCGCTGCTGATTTGTTTAGGAATCTATGCCTTATTTGGTTTTAATAATGATAATTCAGGGATCGATACCAGTAACTTTGTGATTATTATTTGCTTATTTAATTAAAGCACAGTCATAAACAGATATCATTATTTTCTTGTGACTATCTTTATTATTATAATAATGACAATTAATAATATCCATTGTTCTAT
The DNA here is from genome assembly GCA_007258455.2 of Sequoia sempervirens. Classification (NCBI taxonomy): domain Eukaryota; kingdom Viridiplantae; phylum Streptophyta; class Pinopsida; order Cupressales; family Cupressaceae; genus Sequoia; species Sequoia sempervirens. The sequence goes on from VDFB02164072.1 coordinate 36,967, forward strand.
TTCATATTATGATAACTGTATTATAATTATAATATTATCTGTGATAATTATAATTATAATAATATTTAAATTGCAAGTACTTATATTTATATTTTGATATCTATTTGATTTAGTTATTTGTATTTCAATACTTCATATTTTAGTGTTACAACTTCGGGGGCATGACAAATTACTGCTTCTACATGATTATAATTTTTTACAATCTTCAACAATAGAGTTTGTCTTCATCTTCAAGCTTCTAATTAATGGCTGCTTTATATAGTTGAGGACTGCTTTTCTCAAGCAAAGATTTCAAATTAACTGTTTGATAAAACCATTGAATCCATCAAGTTTAGCCATTATGTTTAAATTTATCCTCGAGTATTTGTTGCACTGGGTCTTTCACCTAATATTTCCGAAACCTTCTGCTCTTAAGTGGAGAGAAACTTATTTTTTTGATATTTGTTTTTTGAGCAGCATTTTGTATTCATCCAGCTCCAACTGTTAATTACTGCTTGGTTAGATATCATTTATTATCAATTAGAAGCACATTTTAACTATGCTGCAAGCTGCTTGTTGGTAACAATATTTGATCTCTATCCCTACATTGATTTGCGCATCTAGCTTCAACAAAAATGTTTTGTTTTATTGATAGCTCAATTGCATTTGGCATCACAAGATTGCACAATTTAAGATGACTTTCATCTTCTCTCACCTTGGCCTTGTTGCAGATTTCATTATGATTAAAATTTCAGTCTGTTCTATCCCTTCAAAATCTTCCTGATTCTTCCTTAATTTTATTTGCACCTCTCAATTGAAACAAAGCAGTCACTTTCTCTGATAATAGCACCTGTAATTTCTGCTGCAACATTACAAGTTCAATGCTTAAGCTGGTTTATACATTCCATCAATTAGCTTTGGAAGGTTTTCTTTCGGATGTTTTCCATCTCAATGGCTGCTGCTTCTATACAATCTTAAAGTGTACTTTGATTAATAAGTTATATGACGATCATGTTGTGCATTATCAAACTGGTGTAAAAGAAATTTCTTTCTTTCAGCTATGCCTTGAATTCTTCTAAATATAGTGAAGTTCTAGAGTTGTGAACTCAGCTGAATATATCAAGTCTTGGCTAGCTTCCATGCTATTAATTGAACTAACCGTAGCAAAGAAAAAGTCCTTAGATTGCTATAAGCAGGGAATGAAGTTATAGACATAGGGGAAGCTCAAAGTTCCTTGGTTGGGTTTTAAAGTGTTTGCTCCATTTAAAGTCTTCTTTGCCTTTTCAAAACAATTATAATACTCAAATATTGGAGATAAAAGAATAGCTCCCTTATGTGTTATCAAAGGAAAATGAACAGATACCTGATGTTAGACTCCCAAAGTTTGAGGCAGCTGTATGCTTGTATACTTTGGAGTGCAAGATCTTCCTGGATTGGCATGATACAATAACACATATTGGCCTATGGTGATGGAGTTAAAATGATAAGTACACTACAAGTGAGCAAGTGAGTGGTAAGTTAAAATATTACATTGAACCGCTCCTCTGTCATTTGATAAAATAGAAAGCAAGCTATTGAAAACCATGAAATGGGATGAAAATATTGTAGCTTTATTGACTCAAATATTTGTGGATCACCAAATGCTTGTAAAGCTTGAGCCAGCTCCATTCTTGATAAGCTATATAATTCACCGAGCACTGGTCTATACTGATGTGTATATTCAGATCCAGAGTACCTGAAAAGAATTTTCATTTCATTATGGGAAAAGTATTCCAACTATGTACTTCGAGAATGTTAACCAAAATTGAGAGATAATGGAAGCATCAATCAGTATGAACAACATATGTATTTGTCTTGTTAGTGTAAAAGGTTTTGGCAGAAGAGCTGACAGAATGGTGATCTTTTCAAAATAAGAAAGATAAGAATCAACCTTTCTTATTTTTTAAATATTTTCCTGTCTTGCAACCTTTGAAACATGAAGAGAAGACAATTACAAGTGAAAACCCAAATAACCATATTACTGATGCTAGAAGCCCGAATAACTGTAGTCCATTCTTATTTCTTCATTATTTTCTTATCATGGACTGCTGACTAAACCTTTGTAGCATGAATGAGAAGCTGTTGAAAACCAACATAATCTGCATATGTGGCAGGAAAAGTACAAAGTAGACTAGGGCTAATATTCACGGTTAGGTTAATAGTTAATTTTCATCATGCTAAATTTAAATCAATATTTTAGTTATTTACTAGGCATTGATGACAGTTGAGACTATTTGTTGGCTTGGGATAGCTTAGCCAATTAGAATTTTGGCCGCTTAAGCCCTGGGTTTTGGTCTGTGGTGGTTATGGAAATTCTCTTTGGTCTAAATAGGCAGGTGGTTGTGGTTATGCAAACAGGAGCAGCCATGGGCTTACCTCTTGCAAAGAAAGCCTTTACTGAGCAATTTGGAGTTTAAGGCCATGATCCCCATGCTATCAGATTCGGTGCCTTTTATTGCCCCATCAAGGTTTTGAACTTCCCATAAGGACACCATTTCACCATTTTTTCCATGACATTTGTTTCATGATGGTTTGGGCCCTTGGCCTAACTTATAAAAGGTATGGCATATTAGAACAATATTAAATGATTATTAGAAGATAAGGCTTACATTTGTAATAAAGTCACCTTAGTGACTTAAGTGAGTTTATTATTTTTAGTTTAATCCTTCAAACTCTATATAAGGAGGTGTACATCAATGTAATAGTTTATATAGATAACTAATAAAATAATAATATTTTGTGTTATATTAGTTTTTACAACATGGCATAAGGCTATTGAATCCCATTTTTGAAGTAAAATGTAACGAATGATGGACCCATCCAATGATGACCCAAAACTCAAAGCTCTTCATACTTTGGCTGGTTAAGTTTTCAACCTTTAAGTTGAGTGCTGGAAGTCTTTAGAGATTGAGAGTTTTGCTTCTTATATTGCAACAAAAATGGGCACATAGACACTAGGAAATTCAGGTTCAAGAATGAGAAGAGTCTCACCTTAATAATTCTAACATGTTCTAGTACCATTTAAATGTAATACAACAATACTTTCATTCTTATTTTTGTACCATATTCCACATGTTGCTAGTTTAGGTATGGGAATGGGTATGGATTCAGGGTTTAGGTATGACAAATGTTCACCCTCAGGTGCTTTTATGATAGTGTGTATATATAATAATAGTATATATTATATATAATAATAATGTTTTTAACATTGAGCACTTTTGAAAAACTCTACCTTGGAACCCTAGCAATAAAAGGCAAACGGAAGGCTCAAACACATGGTAATAGCAGAAATTATGATGCCTACAATACTCTACAGGTTGTGTCTTTGTTGGGGATTGGTGGACACGATCCTTTGGGCTTATCCACTGTAAAGGCTATAGGCACTCCTCCTATGCTATGACATACTCTTCCAAGCTAGTTAGCGACGACAAATATAGAGATTCCCCCATTATTTTCAATTTGAAAATCCTTGAACACTAAGGCCAAATTGACTTTTCAAAGTCACAATTGTTGTTTTTGACATTTCTTTCTTTGTTTTGGCCTTTTTCTTGAAAAAAATCCTATAAGATTTGGCAAGGGCATGGCCTTGCTAGCTGGATGCCATGTCTTGGCCATCTAATCCACGTTCCCACTCCTACTTGGTTTGGGCTTGAGACCTCGAATAAAACCCAGTAACTTAACCATTTCAAAATGACTTTCTAGATCTCGTGTCTATATCCCTCATTTTCACCTTATTGTTGTTCAAAAACCATGTCACTTTCAACAAATCACACCATATTGTTCCTCTCTTTATTGTTTGCTAGTGTCATTATGCAACAATAATATCATGCATTGTTTTAAGGCTTGCAATTTTTTTTGGAGTTGGCGTTTTCATTAGGCCCCTTAGTTGTTCCTTCTTTCGGTGCTTGTTAGGCCTTGGGCCTCGCCAAGAAATTGGAACTTCCTTGGGCCTCAGACCTTGGGTGGAACTTGGAACTTGGAACGTCAAGGTTTCATTTCTAGGTTTGCACCCACTCTCACTCATGCTTCCTTCTTCAATGTTCTTCCCCAAGCTTCAAGCCTTGGGTGGAACCTAAAACTTGGAACCTCAAGGATTCAGTCCTAGGTTTGCACTTGCTCTTGCTTCTTGCTTTGATGTTCATCCACGAGCCTTGGGGCCCGAGTGGAACTTGGAACTTGGAACCTCAAGGTTCTAGTTCCAAGTCCACACTTGCTCTTGCTTCCTGCTTAGATGTTCTTCCTCAAGCTTCAGGCCTCGGGTGGAACCTAAAACCTCAAGGTTTCAATTCTAGGTCCGCACTCGCTCTCGCTTCTTGCTCTGATCTTCCTCAGGCCTTGGACCTCGGGTGAAACTTGGAACCTTAAGGTTCTTGTTCCAAATTTGCACCTGCTCCCATTCTCTACCCTTTGTTCCTTCTTGGAAGTTAGGGCCCGACAGGAACTTGGAACCTAAAGCGTGTGTTTTCAAAATTAGTTTTGGCGCCAAAGTTCAAATCCTAGTTTTTGATCCTAGCTATTGCCATGAATATTGGAAGCCCACTCACCTACTAGAGATCAATGTAGAAGCCATCTTTTGATCTGAGACACATATTTTGGGGTAGGATTCATCCTTGGTTGCAGATCTACATTGCTATAGTGCCACGGGTTAGGGTTTCATGCCTAGCAATTGTTAAAGCATTTTTTGAATCTTTTTCAAAGGGGGGAGGTTGGTTGCCGATGGTTTGATAAGAGAAACTGGTTGAGTAGGGTTTCTCTTATCAACCAGGGTTTCTCTTATCACACTTGTTGATATGATTGTAATGTGACATTGGTGAATGTAACATCATTCTAAATATTACGATCCTTGTAATAGCCTTTTGCCTATTTCAAATGGATTTATGCAATGTGTTTATGGATGTAGTACATTTTGTACATTGATGCCATTATTTTGGTGCATATGAATGCATAGTTGTTGTCTTTGTCTTTCCAATTGGTTGTTAATTTTGATGTGAGTGACTTTGTCGTTGTTTTGGAATCGCTCGCCAATCTTACATTGTCAATCAAACAAAACTTTATTCAGTAGTGTAGAAGTGGGAGTAGTTTTGTGCATTCATGACCTTATATTATAACTAAGGAATCATCTTGAGTGCTATTAAATGAATCTATTTTATGTGGGTTATGCTTGCATTGTTGTATAAGCTATATAGGGGTTTTGAGACAACTAGTTGTACTTGGTTCGGTGACAGTTTTGGGGCCAAGTCAATAGGTTGGGTTTGGCTGTCACTATGTTAGTTGTCTATTTTTTTTGATATCAATACTTGTTAAGGTATACTCTTGGGAACACCCTCTCGAGTCTAAGTTGAGCTCAAAGTGTAGGAGATGAAACCCACTTTTGTAGAATTGACCTTTAACCCTCCATGTTTTGTTGATGAGCTGATTTCACTTGCATGACGACAACTTTGGCCTTGTGTGTGGATTTTTGTTCTAGGAAGTGGAGTAGTGGTTTTGGGACCCAACATACTACATGTCTAAATGTAGTTGGAGAAGAATTATTGCTTATTGCCATGGTATTGATGCAAAAGCATTTTGTGTCTTTCTAAAATTTTAAATAACCTTACATTTGTGTGTTAGCTTTAGCCTTTTCTAGGTGCATGGCTGCTACCATTAGCTTTTCCAATGCCAAGTGTATTCCTATTTTTGGGTGTGATTTGTTTCTTGGCGATTTTTGTCACTGAGCTAACATTTGTTGCTATCTATGTTTGGCTCTTTTAATTGTGATGGTTTAGAATCATAGCAATTGTAAAGCGAACAGTAGTTGTGATCTATTTTTGGTCTTATTGTGGCAAATAAGGACTCAACAATAGTTCTTACTATTTTTGGTCCTTTATGGCATTTTGGGAGTGTTTTGATAGTGCCATTGTTATATATTTTCCAATTTGTGAAGGTGTTGAATTTTAGTTTGGTTATTTTAATTTTGATGTATCCTATAGGGTCTATGAAGGAGTTTATGAAGCCTTTAGGATGGCATATTTTGTAGGTCATGATCATGGATAAGTTTGTGAATAAGGAGAAGTAGTCCAAATAAGATTGTAATTTCAGTCATCTAAATCTTCATGTTCTGGTAACATTTTGGGTGGTTGTTTAGCCAATTGTTTGTAATTGTTTTTTGAATCTTAATTGATTGCCCATTTGTTGTTTTGGCATATCATCATCATTTGAGCTTGAAAATTGATTTCCTAAAACGGTACTTAATCTAGGATTATATCATTTGGTATCGGAGTAGGATTAGATCTTGGGTTATTGTGAATTCTGTTTTGGAAAACTTTGAAGAGTTTGTGTAGGTGGTGGAAGTCCTTCAATTGTAGAGTGTGAAGAGGTAAAGATGGCTCATGATGATGCTAGGATAGTAGAGGTGTTGAGAGCAATAGCAACAAGGTTGGGAACCATGGAAACAATGCAAAGGAGAGGTGTAACAATTGATACTGTGAGTGAAGTTGAAGTAGTAGTAGAAGAACCAATGAAACAAGGAACATATATGAATGAACCCTTCATAAGGGCCACATTTCTTATTGGAAACCAACCCCGGATAGAAACTCCATGCTATAGTGGGAGCTTGGATGTAGAAGAAATCACCTAGCCGAACCACTCCCCAGAAGAAAAAGCCAGAATGACTCATGACTGCACCATGATCCCCAGCCACCATCACTAAAAATTGTCTAGAAAAACTGATTTTGACAAAAATCCCAGACGATACAAAAACCAAACTAACATAACCCTACCATGCTTCAAAATTCGGACGATAAGGGCCTAGAGGAAACCCAAAACCACCAACCCCACACTAGACACAGAGAGCAATAAAATCTACAAGAAACCATTTGCCTTCACAAAGGCATCAAATTCTTTCACTCATTCCATATCATTAACCCCAACCAGAGGACCGCGACAGCCACAATCATCTGATGGCGCACCAAGCCATCCCTTTTAGATCCAAAAGAAAGGGAAAGATTCAAATCACCTCACCCGGCTTCTTCACCAGGAATGACGACCTTGAGCACCTCCTCCAAACCGTCGAGCAACTCCTTTTTGAATAATTTGCCCAACAAGACTTTGGCTTCTACCTTCAGAACCCCATTATCCAAAATGGAAGCCAAGAACCGCTACACCACCTGCAAATTAGCATGGAAATACTCTTTATGCTCCAGGTGCCCCTTGCTAAGCACCATTTTCACGACCACCACTGTCAGTGGGTCGATGTTGAGCAATATGCGCTTTAAGTGCTAATTAGAACTTCCCAGAAAGCATTTTGATGATCCTTGCAATCCAAAGCTAAGGGGGTATTGGCCCCAAAGTAGACAATCGAGTCCACATAAATTTCCATTGTAAATTTCGATCATTCCACCATGGCCGAGTAGACACTCATAGCCACACTCAACCTCAATCAAACGCAAATAGATAGAGACGAAACCCACCCTAAAACTAGAATGGAAGTGCACCACAATTAATGCCAACTTTATTATCTTGTAAACTGCCAATGTGCCCGCCTTAAAACCATGTGCCACAACTAGAGCCGCCATCACTCCAGTGAATGAGTATGCGTAGAGGTGTGGCGAGAAGTCATGTCAAAAGCTTTGGGAATCAAAGCATGTCCTTTCCAACAAGCACCCAACACCCTGAATGATTACATCATAAAGGCCTCAATGAAAACCCATGGGAATGCCGCCCCTCTACCACCTCGGCCCACTTCGCCCAATCGCCGAACTTGCCACAATCTATGTAGCAAGTTGCCCACCCTACCGCCCACAAGTTGAAATCGAAGTTTTTACTTTTAATTATCATCTTAATTTCTTGAAGCAATTACAAAATCTAAAGTAGAAGGAATTGAGTGTCCAAGCGTACATAGAAGAATTTTATCGTCTTAACATTTGAGTTGGTCAAGTTGGGGGTGATTCGGAAAAAGCTGCAGGGTATATTAATGGATTGTGTTTTGCTATTCAAGATGAGTTTAGCATGATTTGAGTGAAATCAGTGGAAGAAGCCTCCGAGTGTGCCTTGAGAGTTGGGGAAAAACTAGTTAGGAAGCAATAGGATAGCTCGAAGAGGAAGATTTGCTAGAAGGAGAGGGCAATTAGGTGAAGTAAGAAGACAACAAAATAATGAAGGGGAATCTAGTACTTCTCTTAACCAAAATTACGGTTTCGATACTAGAGGAACATGAACAACTTTAGAGGAAGAGGAAGCTTTGGGAGAGTAAGAGGTAGAAGTTTCTCTTGCTACTAATGTGGTGAAGAAGGCCATAGAGAATGTCCACAAGAACCACAAGATTATGGAAGCAATCATGTTGTTGATGTTAGGGTTATAAGGCAGATATCTAACAATTAAATGCAGATTTGATCAATAAAACAGAGGAGTAAAACACACACATAAAAATTAACACAAAGAATTTAACGTGGTTCACCCAATCCGGGGTACATCCACAAAACCGCAACCATCCAATGATTTTATTATCCAGTGCAAAACTTATTACAATCTTGCGAATAATTGCCTTTTTCATCATACTGTAACTCTCATCCCTACCGCTTATAACAAGATTTTAGAAGCTTCTAGAATTAGGGTTTTACAAAGTTGGTTTTTTTTCTTTTTTTGGTGATGACACGAAAAAAGCTGAATTTTTTTTTTTCTTGGGGGCTGTCCTCCCCAAACCCCCACCTGGGGCTTGGCCCGTCCCTGGACCTCAGTGAGGATACATGAAGAGTGTACAATATAGCATGATCAGTCGCCACATACCAACAATTGAGGCCAATGAAGAACATTAAACATCATCACAACATGTGGAAGACCTTGAACAAGGTGAGGCCCTCATGATGAAGGTTGGTATTGGCGAAATCAGAAAAAAGAACATGAACCAGTACGATGGAAGAATCTTTTTGTACAATTTGCAAGTCCAAGGGTAAGTGTTTCAAAGTTGTAATTGATAGTGGGAGCATGCATAATCTGGTATTTGGTGAAATGGTGGAGAAACCAAAGCTGAAAAAAATCTCACATCGAAAACTATAAAGGAGCAATGTTTAGTTGAATTCCATATAGAAGCATATAAAGATGAAATATTGTGTGACATGATGCCTATGGATGCTTGTCAAATGTTGCTTGAAAGACCTTGGCAATATGACAAAAGAGTTATTTATGATGGCAAGAACACCTACACCATCACCAAAGACAAGAAAAAGTACAAATTGAATCCATTGAAGGATGGAGAGGAAGACGTGGACAACAGTTCAAAGGTATGCTTAACTACTTGAAAACATTTTTTCAGTGATATAAGGAAAAAAAAAAGAGTGTTTTGCAATTGTTTCTAAACCTCCAGAAGTAAAAACAGCAAGCATGGAAGAAGCAATTCCATTAGAAGTGCATAAATTTCTTGGAGAATATGCTGATATTTTGTCATGAGAGATGCCAAAAAGGTTACCATCTGTTATAAGCATTAGTCATTGCATGCATTTGATTCCTGGAGCAAGCTTACCGAATAAGGCAGTGCATAGAATGACACATGCGGAGAATGAGGAGGTGAAAAGACGAGTCCAAGAGTTGTTGGACAAAGGTTTGATTAGAGAAAGCTCGAGTCCTTTTGCTGTATCAGTGGTACTAGCACCAAAGAAGGATGGATAATGGTGTATGTGTACAGACTCTCGAGCCATAAATAATAAGCACATTAAAGTGTCAGTTTTCCCTATAGATCAGATGGATTGTTTGATGAATTGTCTGAATGGGGCAAGGTGCTTCACAAAAATTGATCTAAAGGGTGGGTATCATATGATTTGGATCAGAGAGGGTGATGAATGGAAAACTGCTTTCAAGACCAAAGATGGGTTGTATGAATGGCTGGTTGTGCCTTTTGGGTTTATAAATGCACTAAATGCTTCCATAAGATTGATGATTGAGGTACTTAAACCTTATCTTTGTAAGTTTGTAATTGTTTATCTTGATGACATTTTGATTTTTAGCAAGACAAAAGAGGAACATTTAGAACATTTGAGACTAGTTTTACATAGGTAAAGAGGAGAAATTGCTGATAAATAAAAAAAAGTGCAGCTTTATGAAGAAAAAATTGGTTTACCTAAACCTTGTTATTATAAGAAGGGCTTAAGATGGATCCTGAGAAGGTGAAAGCTATTGTAGATTGGCCATCACCAAAGAGTACACTCACATCACTGCCTTGTAACTTAGCTATGCTGTGACCTCCCCACATATGACCCAGATACACTGTGTATCTAGATATAGTTTGGATATGCCATGACATATACAAATGCAATATTGCATCTGGTCTTCTGTTCCATATCTTGCGGATGTTGGTTGGATATGTCATCTGGCCTGGATAGAGACATGCTGTTAGATATCCTGCCACCGGCGACTATGGTCTGGATATGCTGTTGATAATACCTGTGCTGGATATGTGATATGACACGCTTCCCAAGTGTATCAAGTAACTTTGGTATTTTCTATCAAGATATTACATGTACTCCCTAAGGTGCATGTATATGCACACTTCCTCTTTTTCATTTTTCTCAAACAGACATTTTTCTTCCCTTTATCTAAAACAAGTGAAGTGCGCACACACACACACACACACACACACACACACACATATTTATATATATAATGCAGGCCATTTTTTATGTCACTGATGCATTTCTTTGAGCTAATAATGTGTGAGATTCATTTTTTTGTAATGGGAAATGTTATTGCATAGGATTCATCTAGAAGTTATCATGCATCTAATGTAGGCTTTGTGAATGGCAGTATGATTTGTCAGTGACAACTTTCTCTCCAGACGGGCGAGTCTTTCAAATTGAGTATGCTACAAAGGCTGTCGATAACAGCGGGTACACAGATTTTCTTTAGTTTGAGACAGTGAAAGGCATTGTTCTGCTCTTGCTAGAATCTTACAAAAACATCTTCTAACTATTTTATGTTTACAATGTGCTTCAGAACTGTGATTGGCATAAAGTGCAAGGATGGAATTGTTTTGGTATGCTTTCTTACATTCTTTTTTTCTTTTTCTTTATACTTCAATATAATGACAGTGATAGCATTTGTGGGATTTGTTCTATCGCTATTAAAGCTGGTTTCTATACTTAAGATTAACTGACAATGACAATTAATATTAACACGGATCAATTCTCGAGTAAGGATGTCAGGGGGTAGAGAAGCTCATTGCTTCTAAGATGCTTTTAGAAGGATCTAACCGAAGAATTCATGCTGTCCATCGTCATGCTGGCATGGTATGCTGCTGACCTTTTCCTTTAAATTATCAGAGCAGTTTTTTTATCATCTCTTGTGGACCTCAATAACATTTCTTTTGAGATCAGGGAGTCTCACTGTTTATCATTGAATGCTTTTTCAATTCAAATTTCAGCCTTTTCTATATTTGCATGTCATTCACTTTTTTTTTCTTTCAAGAGACTGGCACATTTTTTCGAAAATTTGCATGAGAAAAGGCATTGAATAAGCAGCACTGTATAAAATAGTTGTGGCTGTAAATTTGTTTCATTTACTCTAAATCTTATATTTTGGGGACAGTATGGAATATAATTGTTGCTATGACCAGAAAAGGGAAAGGATATGAGATCATCAATTTCAACCTCTTTGTTTTCTTTTCATGAATTTCTGTCCACCTTTGTTTTCGAGTTTTCTGAACTAAAGCTATTGTTTGGTGAACCAATTTTTTGTACAGGGTGTTGCTGGGTTAGCAGCAGATGGTAGGCAAATTGTGGCTCGTGCAAAATCAGAGGCAACTAGTTATGAAAGGTATCAGATCATTGAGTCATAATAATTGATTATGATTATTGTGTTTGTTGAGCTGGGCGAAACACCTATTGGTGTGAGCATTTGTCATCATAACTCTAAATAAACTTTCATATGAATTTTAACCTTGTCCAAAAGAGAACATGGGTCAGGCTGAAAGATTCTTGAAGTCTTACAATATTGTTAATTTGGGAATATAATTTATCTAATATATCTTAATGATTTGCAGCATGTATGGTGAACCAATCCCTGTAAAGGAACTCTGTGAACGAGTTGCTAGCTATGTGCATTTGTGTACGCTTTATTGGTGGTTAAGGTTGATTCTTTCCTAAAATTTTAACAAATAATTCAGTTTTGATCTTCTACGTGGGATTTTTATTATCATTAGGGCTTCTTTTGTGTAGGCAGATTTGGAATTTCAGAGTAAGAATGACATGTTGTTCTTGCAATAAGAATGACGTATATTTGTAAATTGCAGGCCTTTTGGATCTGGAGTTATCCTTGGAGGTTATGATAGAGACGGTCCTCAACTGTATATGATTGAGCCATCAGGAGTAGCCTATGTAAGCTTGCATGGTTTCGCCTGTCCTTTTTCTGCTATCTTTAAGTTTAATTTGGTTTCTTCTTCCTTTTTTTTTTCTTTTGCAAGAAATCTGTCTTATATTTAACCAAAAATCCTCTGTACATTAAGAACAATGGGGCATTTCTGACTTTCTTTCCTGCCAAAGTAAGAAGATTTCACTCAAAACTTACAATATGCTTCCTAAGCAAAAAAAATAAAAGGTGCAGTATGAACAGCAAATTTACCTGAAAATGCATGGAAATCCACTAGTAATCCCATTAATAAAATCTTCGACGATCACATTACATTTTGCTTTCCTGAAGTTAATTGAATATTGTACCACTTTACCCAGCCAGATTGTCAACCAAGCCAGGCATCATCAATAAGTTAATAACTATCTTCCAATGGACAGATGCACAAAATTACAAAAGGTATTTTGGAATTAATGGCCAACAGGGAGTAGAATTCTTTTGGTAGAATCCTTGTATATATGTCTTATATTCTTGCATGTCTCACTGAACAAGCAAACCATCTGAGAATCTACATAGCCAAAAATTAATATTCAATTTACTGTTACAGTTCTCTCTTCAGTTATTTTTTATGGAATGATGAGATAGCCGAATCGTTAGAAATTTGAGGACACTAAACCATCAGGGAAATGGATTTCTGTGATCTAGTTCTGCATTCTAGTTGCCTGTAATAAACGACCAAGATCATCAGTAGACACTGAAACATAGTCTTCCTATAACTCAAAGGAACCCCACTCATCAATCTTTGCAAGTGATAAGGAAAGACTCTTTGCTAGAAGACGGTCAAGCAATCCTTGGCAATCTATTCTAAAGTTATCCATAGTTGGCTAAATGAGGAGTAATGGTAATTATTTTCTTTATTCATAAGTCATTGAGTTTTCTCCTTCACCATGTTTTGCTTTGTAACATTTACTTTATAAGCCATCTCTGTCATTTGCATCTAAGAACTAATGTTATGTTCTCAAAAGTTCTTATTTTCTGAATCTTAGACAATACGGATTCCCTGGGCATCTGTTGGACATTAAGAATAAATTATAATTAATCAAGGGTGTTTA
>VDFB02164074.1:0-25595 GCA_007258455.2 Sequoia sempervirens
AAAAAAACATATCAAGTTTTGGCAACTATTTTTATTGGCTTTTTGAATTTCTGACTTATTTATCTTATCATTTATCTTGAGTTGCTGACTGGGATTCATGTTACTAGCTTTCTCAAGGATGTCCCATGAAGGATTTAGAGAAGCAACGACGTATCAGAATTCTATTTTCTTTGACTGCTATCTGTCGATTGTCTTTTCAATTTGATTTTGGGCCATGTTACTAGTTTCCTTAAGGATGTCCCATGAGGGATTTAGAGGAGCAATGACATATCATGACCCGTCTTTTACTTTGTTTGTTGTCTGTGGTTTGTCCTGACAAAAATATTGGGGCAACTTGTGTCCTTAGTATGAGTTAATGACAATCCTTGTCTGCGACTGTCTGTTATTAGCAAGTGGATGACCTTGCACACCTTGATCTATGTCATATCATGGTGTTTTTCTCCATTTGTATTAGTCCTGCCCAATGATGATAAAGTACAATACCTTTTGTGATAAAGCAAAATATCAAAGATTCCTAATACTAACATTTATCTTCCATCTTTTCATTCTTTGTCAATCTTTCTTTCCGCACTAACAGTTCTTCTTTCTTACATTATGACGGAGTCCTGTGACACAAAATCCTGCATTAACATACATGTTAGACACATACATACATATAGGCATATTTCACATCTAGATTATCATGGCATAATAGACAATAATCATCATTTAACAGTGCATGTCATAAGCATTTTTGTAAATACATGCATCACATTACATTTGTATAACATCACATGTCATCTGCATCATACATATAACATCATATTGCATCTCATAATCATATGGAATCATACAGTACATACAATCATCAATCACATAAGCATATCATATAAACATCACATGTATAAATAAAGACTGCATAATCAATAAATAGACAATGCATATCATAGGAATCGCCGCCAAAATCATATATATATCACTCAAATGTGTCACATCACAATGTCATAATGTATCACAAATACATGGAAGCCCGCAGGCTATAAGATCAAAATACAATGAATCTCAAACGGTATCTATCCTGAATTCCCACTGCCATCATGTCGGGAGTGTGTGGGAGACTGGTGCTGGGAACCTGCTAATCTCTGAGCTGTGGGAGGTCTGTCATAGGGCCCTGCTCTATATGGCTGATCCACTCCCTCTGTGCTCATTGTCCGTGTGTGGGTCCTGGTCTGAGACCTACTACTCTGTGCTACTAAAAAACTGGGAGCCCGTCTCTCTACGGGAACCTCTGCCTCATATAGATCCCTGTAGTATCTCTCCCTCTCTCCGGCTCTGACCAACTCTCTGGAAAATGCTGCTGATTGTCCTGTGCATAATGACCTGAGCTCTGTGAATCTCTGCTCTGTCTCCTGCCATCGGGCTACTGCCTGATCCCTCTCTATCAAGGCTCTGTCTCTCTCCACCCTGTAGGCCTCTCTCTCTGCCATCAACACTCTCATCTGCTCCTCCAAGGAGGCAACTTGGGCTCGTAACATATCAGTGTCGGGCACCTCTGCCTCTGTCTCATCCTGACAGACCCTGTCTCTCCCATCCTCCTCCTTGTCTATCTCCTCCAGGATCTGATCCCTGATCTCTCTATCGTGATCATCATCCTCATCATCATCCTCCTAGTAGGCACCTAGCAATCCAAGGGCATCAATCTCTACCTCCTCTCCAACTGCCTCCTCAGCACCTACCTCTACCTCTGCTGGGATATCAGGGATATCTCGGATCACTGCCTCTGCCGGCTGCTCCCCCTCACCACCTCTGGCCACATCTGGCATGGCCACATCCTCCTCTCCTCCTCTCTCCTCTCGGATCGGTGACAAGGCTGGTCCTCGTCCCCGTCGACCACGTCTCCCTCTCCTACCTCCACGTTTCCACCTCTTTATGTCCCTCATCCGCATTCGACCACCTCACGCCTCCCTGCGCCCTGCACGCCTCGTCCTCACGGGATTTTGTCCATGCCACTCTACGATCATGGCTGCTACGGATGCATCATGGGAATAGGCACGTATGCTGCCCACCGATCATAGGGTTGGGGTCGTCCCACCGGATCCTGGACCATCCCTCCCGGCTCCATGGAAGTGCATGGCGCCATCGATGTGCTTTCCCCGGTGGCGTGAGGGGAATCTTTGGTCCCGGTAGCAATACCCCTCTCGTGCGGCAAGCCTCCTGGGGCATCTGTACCTCTCCATACTGTCTCAAGACCCAGTCCGGCAACTGCCGCTCTATAATATGCATGTGGGAAACTGTCCGTCCCACCAAATACTGTGTCTGTCTGTAGAATGGAAGGTGCTCGTCCTCATCTGACCACACCTCACAGTCCAGGTACGGTCTCCATGTGAACTCCTGCATCAAGTCTATAGCATGTCTGAAGTAACCAGTGTCCCTAATATGGTGCTAAATGGTGGCCCCTGCATAACGGAAAGCATATGGCACCCCATGAGGTACATCAACTGTAACTGGTGGTCTGAATATAGCAATATGCTCCCACGCCCATACCATTAGGAGTGTGGTACTGCAGCTCATAGACTGTGCCTCTCTATAGGAAATGTCATGCAAGTGGAAGTATAACATCCCTAGCACACACGAACCCCAAGCATATACAACTCGGTGCTCAAGCATGCCCACTAACATCTCCCCCCATCCTATAGGGAATCCATGTCCTCGGCGGTCAGGCAGTACTATACCGCCTATCAAGGTCGCTACTAGACAGTCTAACTGTCTACACCTCTGAGCCAATATCCGCCATCTAATCTCATAGTCGTCCACCCCTAGCTGTCTAACGTCAGCGTGGGGGTAATATCTGCACCTCTCCGCTATCCCCCTCTGTGTATCATATACTACCCGTGTCCCTCTAATAGGCAGTCTCAAAATCCTATAAACATCCTCTAAGGTCATTGTAGCCTCTCCAGTCGGAAGATGGAACGATGATGTCTCTGAGTGCCACCGCTCACATAGTGCTATCAGCAATCCCCGATTTTCCCTAATCTGGGGCATATCGGTCACGTGCAACAAACCCAAATGCCATAGAATCCATCGCTCGGCCGGCCGCAGGCTGTCTCTGAATCGAAACGTCGTGGGTCTCGACTCACGGGTATAGATAGGGTCAAGTACAACCTGCACCAACATCATACATGCCTCATGTTAGCCTGGATCATCTATTCTAATGCAACCTAACTATTTTAACATAAAAGGCAAATGCGTCATTCTTATACACATGCGTCGCTTTTCCACAGATGCGGTTCAAACATTACATGTGCGTCATTATTATTCAAATGCGGTTAATCATAATCACATGCATCATAAAACTATTCATATGCGTTTCAGGAAATCAAATGCGTATCAAAATAAACAAATGTGTCTATTAATATGCACATGCATTGCAAAATTTCAAATGCGTAACAAAATAAACACATGCATTTATTCGCTAAAACCTAAGCTAATAAACCGGCGTTAAAATTCAAATGCGGATTTTTGCAGTCACATGCGTCGTTCATGCATACACATGCGGTGCAAAATAAAACGTGACGCATAACTTAAAATGCAATAAATGTCTTAAAATACGCGCAAATCAAAAAATTTCAAAAGGTAAGTTTTAGGTCCATACCGGGGGGTCCGCGCCGGCTGGTCTCTGGAATATCCGGATCCTGTATGCATGATGATGGGTGGCTGGAACTGGAGACATCCTCGTTGAAAGTCAGAGGAAATTTTGAAATCTCTAAGCTAGGTCGGTGCAAATGAATAGTTTTTCACCCCAATTCCAATATATACCTAGGGCTTAGGTGGCATTTTCTACCTTTTGGCCATGTAAACTTCCATTTTCTATTATCCCATGCCCATCCCTCCCGTATCCGAACCCAATTCTGTCAATTGCATTGCTTTTCTGCCTATTTACTAGACTAATCGGGCGCATTTCCAAATTTTCCTGAACATTTCATAAATTTGTCAATTTTCCCGAGGGGGCATACCTTCACCTATTCTAATCTGGAGCATTACTTGGGCATATTTTTCATCGACTTTCTTTGACACAACGCCGAAATGACATTGTATCAAAGAGGGGCAAATGTAAACACCAAAATCTGGTTTAAGCCTGCGAATTCCATATTCTGCATAATTTGTATTATTCATGGTCATGATTAAATAATGTCAATTATTTAATTATTCATCTTAACATTAATTCTTCTATTAATTAAATAATTTCAATTATTTAATTAATTCACTTTTCTTTATTTCTTCTATTAATTAAATAAACGCTTGTTATTTAATTATGTTACTAATTAACCTTATTCTTAGGTTCAAATTAAATGCGTCATTATTTGAATTTGTTTCTTTATCATGTTCAGCTATAATTAAAATAGAGATTCTTGAATTTTATTTGGTTATTCATTAAATCCTTGTCATTAATTAGTAAATGTTATTCATTTAATTATGCTTTGAATATTGAGGTTTTAGTTAATTAGTTATTTAATTCGCAAATTCTATTTTCCAACACATTCCTCTATATTTTTGAATGGTATGTGAGGGTTATCTAGTATTCGTTTACTTGACTAGGCATCCTAATTTAATCGTTAAGTCAACTATTGATTTAATGTGGTGGATCTTGGTAATCTCTTCATCAAATCTGGCTGTCCTCGGTTCTAACTTCATTTCGTGCATGCATATTAATTAAATATTCTTATTTATTTAATTAGAATTAAAATGTGATGGTTTGAGCAGAGAGAGTTGCTTTAATCAATCTTTATATTTGTCATGCAAAGATAATTCTTATGTTTTTGAATGTCGAACTAAAGATTAAATCATTTATTTAATCTTTAATTCTATTTCTAATTTGAATCACTCATGTCATCACTATCAATTATCAAAATGCATGAGTAATCAGTCAATCTCAACCATCCGTTGATCTTGCGATCTTGACTTTGTCGTTCGAATAATCAATTTTCTATAAATTGATTTGTCATTCTTCATTCCAATCTCTCTCGCGAATTTTGTAACTTTGGAGAGCACTTTGTCTTGAATCTTCGATATTTTGCTAATCACAATCTTTAGGCTATACTTGCACGAACTTGAAAATCTGAGGGCAATTATACTACACAAGCAAAATGGAGAAGGGCAATCGAGATGAATCATGGAAATACGTTTGGAATTGGTGAGATTGTTCTAGTTTTAATTACGTTTTTACTTTCCCATGTTCTTTGTTGCTTAACAAATGAATTTTCATTTTAGATTTTAGTATTGTATGTATGTGTGCTTCTAATGATCTTCTTTGTTGTCTATTGTGCAAAAGCTTTTATTCAGCGTTACAGAAATAACTTTGTTTTATTTTATTTTTATTTATTTACCTCACAGTCAACCACCGTGGAAGGGGCTGGTGTGTGGGATGTTACAAGTTTGCCATTGGCCGATTAGTAATGTTTTATTTGGTGATGAATTTTACAAAGCACTCAAGTGAAAAATAAAGAAATCCCCATTCAAATTTTTTACCTGTTCTTTTATCGTGGAGAATGATGCAATCTTTTATGTAAATGTTTGTTTACTCTTTGAAAATATATACTATGTTTTACTAATAGAAAATTAATAGCGAACTCTCATTTTTTTTTGGTTATATTGTTCAAATTCTATGGTCTAATTTAATCTAGTCATTAATTAACTAATTCTATATTTTTTTCTTGAGAATGGAAGTTTTAGATGGCTTTCAAACCTTGGTTTGACGATTACAATTTTTTTGAGGTGCATGTCCTCATCTTGTTGCTCCTATTTAGTAAAATTTTTTTCCATGACATCAAGAGTTGCAGTCTTCATTAGATAACAACTTTTTATCCTATCCATGCAGTATACACCCTAGAATTCATCTTTAACTCAACTAAAACAACTTTGTGAATCTTGAATTGTCTTGTTCAAAGGCACTGTCTCTCAAGGGTACTTTGGGCTTGAATTTTCTTGTTCAAGCTTCAAAATATTGACTACTCTAGTCTCTCCTTGCATGTACTTAACATCAACGGATTTCCTTAACAACAATGGATATTGGAGAGTTTACCAATGAATTCAGTGTTATCCTTTCTATAACATTATTTCTCCTTCCATATTTTATATTCTATATTTCATTAGCAAAATGACGTGGAGCTATAGGTACAAATAGTTCAAAGAAAAGATAACTATGCTTCATTTAATGCGATAATTTGATACATCAAATGTGCCAAAAAATTTAGAATGCATTGCAACTTTAAGTATTTGATAAACCATTTATTTGAGAGAATGTCTAAGAGGAATGTCATCTCATGGACTACAATTTTATTACTACATATGCTCAACATCAATGCATTGAGGAGGTTCTACTACTTCTTAAACAAATGTAACTATCACACATGAAGCTAAACCAATTCACAATTAACAATGTCCTTAGTGCATGCACCATCCTAGAAGCTTTGCATCCAAGCAAGCAAGTTCATGCACTGCTAATCAAAGTTGGATTCTAGTCAAAAATATGTGTAGGAGCTTCTCTAGTCATAATGTATGCCAAATATGGATATGTAGAGAGTCTTACTAAAGTACATAAACAATCCCCAATGCAGATGTTGTCTCATGGAATGCAATGATTGTAGGATATGCCTAGAATGGGTACGCTAAGGAAGCTTTGTAACATTTTGTTCAAATAATTTAGGCAGTCCTAATGCCATATTTTTTCACCTTTGCTACCATTCTCAAGGTGTGTGTTAATTTGGCCATTTTGGAATAGGGAAGGCAGGTTCACACACATGCTATCAAAATTGGAGGTGATTTAGATGTTTCTATACAAAATGCTTTTGTTCCTCATGTATTCTTTGTCTAGTAGCACAGAGGATGCAAGACAATTGTTTTCCAAAATGCTTGATCACAATATTGTCTCATGGAAAGTAATGCTTACAACAAGTGCTCAACATGGACGTGGTAGGGAGTCCCTCCTACTCTTTGAATAAATGCAAGAGGCGGGTTTGCATCAAGACCACATAAAACTTATTGGACTTCTCTCTACATGCAACCACATGGGCTTTCTGGATGAAGGATGGAAGTAAATTTGATTTAATGAGTAGAGAATATGGCATTACACCAATAATGGACCATTATTCCTGCATTCTTGACCTTTTCTATCATGGTGGAGAACTTGTTTGAGCAAAATCATTCATTCACGCTTGATGCCCTTTCAATTGAGTATTTTAGTGTGGAAAATGTTGCTCAGCGCATTCATAATTTATGGGAATATGGTAGTAGGGAAACATGTGGCAAAGTGTCTCCTTCAATTGGATCCACAAGAATCTGCAAATTATATATTGTTATCAAATATATTTTTTGATGAAGGGAAATAGGATGATGTGGCAAGGAAAATAAAAACAATGAATGGTGGAGTTAAAAAAGAGCCAGGATATAGTTGGGTTGAGGTGAATAATAGCACTTGTGCACATATTTTTCAGTGAAGATAGATCACATGAACTAAATATAACTATGCAAAGTTAATTTATATCTTTGTAGATGGAGGAGACAAGGCATGCACCCAACAAGAGAGTTGCACGATGAAGAGAAAGAACAAAGGAAAAATACCTTTTTACATTGTAACAACAAGCTAAATTTTACTATCTAGGGATTTTTGCAAGTTGTTGTCTTCATTGATTGATACACTAGATGTCGTAGGTTGTCGTCATTGATTGATGCTCTAGATGTTGTAGGTTATGTGGTATTATCACATGTTCTTTTTCCAGTAGTAGATTGAACTCTTCATAAAATATTGAAAAATTTATGAATGATAGTAGGAGAAATTAATTTAAAATTTGGTATTCTTTGAGATGAATCACATTTTTCACTGAAGACCGATCACATGAACTAGTGGAATTATGTAATGATTTACACAAATATTGGAAAAGGTGTCTGAGGAGACCGAAATTGTCATTTTGTGCTTAGCATGATGTTAGGGATGTGCAATAGGGAGCCAAAGAGGACCACTACCCATGCAACACTCCTCAAAAAAATGTAACAACTCAATGATGTGCATACTACCACACTACTACCAACTTAGTGTGTAAGATTCCCCAGCATAAAATTATTGTGAGGGTCACCAATTTCTTCCATCATTTTCAAGACTTGTGAGGATTACATATGGTAGTTGTCAAATAATCTTTTATTTGATCAACGATGGCTTGACATAGTGAGACAACCATTTGGAAGAGACCTGACACTCAAGTTTAAGTAGGGGTATGCCTTACATGATTTGGTAATCAAGATGCTTGGCTTGTGTGGGTAGGGATTTTAAGATTCTCCTTGTGATTTGTTATACACATTCCAATCAGATCTTGGTTAGAATATTAAAAGCTATGAAAGGGGCAATGGATGTGAAAAAGGTCATTCAATCCATAACGTTTGAATATGGTATTGACCCAAACATGATGAATCATTGTGTGGGATGAGACTGCATTAGAGTATATAGATAGATTTATAAGCATAGAGGACCTAACATGTAGCCTCCAACTGTCTTGATGGTTGAATAGAAGTTCAATAAATTTAAACATCAAACATTTGGTCTATATTTTTACATTCAACATAAATGTCCTAAATATTAGGGAGGGCTTGTATTGACCTTGTGAATGTTCTCCATCATTTCTAATCAATGAAAATCATGCATATCCTAGATAGAGAGTAAGAATGTAATGAAAGCCTTATCTGCAAAGGTAGAAAATTTCTCTATCGAGCATGACAAAAGAAACATATGTGTTACACCATGTTGTATGTTTAAATATTTACTATTACTATTCATAGTTGAAATATTGAATATATGAATGTGTTTGCAATCTTGATTAGAAATCATGTGCATGTACTTTATTTGATTGTATCATTTGGAAAAAAATGAATGAATGTTAACTTGATTAATGTTATATTGAAATAAATGTGTTAAAAGGGTGTTTATTGAATTTGATATTTCAATGATGACTTTTATAATGCAAATGATGGTGTTGTGAACATCTAACTACATTTTGAATGTGTTGAGTTGGATGCAGATGCAAGGATCAAGCCTCTAGAAGGAGGGGAAGTATCACTCAGAGAGGGATTTGGTTTGGAAACCCTTAACAAAGCCTAAATTGAACTCACACACACTCACATATAGAATGGTTAAGTCAAGTCGTAGTTTTAGATATTGGTACTTGTCAATCCATAACATTGTTTTTTCATGTGTTAGATAGGTTGTGATCTCATTTGAGAATGTTTGGATTTGTGTTAAGTGCTTGGTTGGTGAAAGCTCTTTTCTTATATATTCTTTATGTAATCAATTAGAAATATATATACATAGAACGTATATATATGTATACATATACATGTTGATGATAAGCCCATGTACATGAGTTAATATGTACATGAGTATATGAAGGTAGACGTACCTCCACATGCTCATGGACGGATTTCTCATGGGCATGAGTGTATTAAATGGGAAAATAGAAAAATTTAGAGCTAGCGGCAATTGTTCATGCATTGCAGATGTGGAGGCACTATTTGTTAGGAAATCCTTTTGACTTAAAAATTGATCATCACAGTTTGAAGTATTTATTCACCCAACCCAATCTAAACATGCATGAAAAAGAAGACGGTTCGAGTTGATATCAGATTATGACTTCAATATCAACTACATAAAGGGAAGAAAAACTTGGTTGTCGATGCCTTGAGTCGTAGATGACATATTGCCTCAATTGTCACAATTAAAATCGACTTTAAAAGTCAAATGAAAAATGCAAGGATGATGAGTACTATGAGAAAGTTAAGCAGGAACTCATGAAAGATCCACAAGATGCAAGGTACAAGGGATATTACTTTGAACCTAATCGATTGCTAAGGTTTAAAGGAAAAATATATGTTCCTAGCTCCGAAGAGTTACAAAATCTTATGTGGAAATAAGTTCACGAAGCACCATACTTTGGACATCCTAGATTGATAAAAATATTGGTTGATGTAAATCCATTATATTTTTGGAAAGGTATGGAGGGATATGTTGCAATATTTGTGGCTAGATGCATGGAATGCCAAAGAGTGAAGGCTAAACATCATCACCCTGAGGGACTATTGTATCCACATGATGTTCTTGAAAGTAAGTGGCAAGTTATTAGGATGGACTTTGTGCAAGGATTAGGTCCATGTCAAGGAATAAGCACAATTCCATTCTTGTGGTAGTGGGAAAGCTTACAAAGGTAGCACATTTCATACCTAGGAATTTGATGGATGGAGCTCCTGTTATAGCTTGCAAATTCATTCAAGAGGTGTTTAGGTTGCATGGTATTCCTAAGAAAATTATCTCGGATAGGGATGCACATGTGACTTCCAGGTTTTGGCAAACCTTATTTTCTGCACTTGGAACTCAACTTAATAGAAGTTCAACATATCATCTAGAAACATATGGTCAAATGGAAAGAGTAAACCAAGTATTAGAATACCTACTGTGAATGTATTGCATGGATCAACAATACAAATGGGAAGATTATTTTCCTTTGGTGGAGTTTGCTTACAATAATTCCTACCATTCTACAATTAAGATGACTCCTTTCAAAGCATTGTATAGACAAAAGTGTCGAACCCCATAAGTTAGGATAAACCTGAGGATAGGGTGATTATTGGGCCTGAAATGTTGTCATAAATGGAGGAACAAGTTAAGTTTTTTAAGCAAAGACTAGTTGAAGCCAATAATAGGTAGAAATTCTATGCTGATTCTAATGAGTACCTAGGAACTTTGTAGTAGGAGAGAAGGCACGTTTTTAATGGTAAAACCTCATAAAAGTTCTATCAAGTTTGGAAATTCATCCAAACTAGCCTCACACTATGTATGTCCTTTTGAGGTCCTTGAGGAAGTAAATCCTATTGCTTACTGAATTGTGTTGCCACTAGCTCTTGCTTGAATGCATAACATCTTTCACATCTCTTACCTAAAGAAGTATATACTAGGTGATAATCATGTAATTGACTGGAATGCTTTACAGTTACAGGACCCTAGAGTGGTAACCATCAATCCTCTCAGGGTGCTTGGAAAGCATAAGCTTCGCTTGCGTAATAGGGAGGTTTTGCAATGCAAATCCAATGTGACCAGTATGTGCAAGATTATGCCACTTGGGAAGACTATGCAAAAATTGAGCAAAAGTTTCCACATGTCTTACATGCTTTTCTTAATTCTTGAAAATAATGTTATGTTTGTTTTGATTATTCTTTGTTGCTACATAAAATCATCGGGGAGGATGATTCACTAGGAGGGAATATGTTACACTCCATTGTGTGTTTACCTATTTGCATTATTACTATGAGTGATTAAAATATTGAATGTATGAATGTGTTTGCAATCTTGATTAGAAATCATCTGCATGTACTTTGTTTGATTATATTATTTGGAAAGAAATGAATGAATGTTAACTTGATTAATGTTATATTGAAATAAATATGTGGAAAGGGTGTTTATTGAATTTGATATTTCAATGATGATTTATATAATGAAAATGATGGTATTGTGAACATCTAACTACTATTGTGAATTTTTTAAGTTGGATGCAGATGCATGGATCAATCCTTTGGAAGGAGGGGAAGTATCACAATTTTTCAACACATTCACAATAGTGTGGCCCAGATTTAGTGATCTGGGACTCATACACCACCTTGGGCATATGAGTCCCACCTAGGTTTTTGGGCCCCAAACCTGATTTCACATCATTCTAAGCATTTTTGAAAATGTTTCTCATAATTAATGCCTAGTGGAACTTAGACATCACTCCTAGCATATGAGTCCCACATGGCCCAAAATTAATTTTAATTCAAATTCTTGGCAGGTTTTCATTCTCCTAGATCTGAGGTTGGCTTGTAGTGTTGTAATTTCAGGAAATTTGGCATAAACAAGTATAAGTACAAGTTTATTTCGCTCATTTTACACCTAGAAACTTGAGTATTCATGCATTATAGAAAATTTGAGCATTCAAGAGTTCACAAGAGCATTCAAGAGCATTCAAGGGCTGATTATCAAGTTTTTGGAGCATTATTCAAGTATCATGCATCATGTTTATTTTTTAGCTAATAATTTTAATGTAGGGTTTCATGATGCAAGCTAGCATTCAAGTCAAGATCTATCACATTCAAGCAAGAGTCAAAATTTACATCCATTGGAGCCACTTCATACATGTTTGCAACACTTTATTGTTATGGTTTGGGGAGTTGTAACATTGCATGTTGTTCATTCATCATTACTTTATTTTATTTCATTTCATTACAAGTTTTGATTACCAAAACGGGGTGTGACTATGGAAAACCCCTTAGTCTACTAAAAAAACAACATTTTTCCCTCTTTTTAGTGTGTGATTTGCATATTTAGGTTGAAGACACATTGAAGAGAAATTTTGGAGAAAGTTGTCAAAGTTGTCACCTTGCATTGGAGATCATTAGAAGACATCTACAAGTTGCAAATCAGAGATTCAAATCTGAAAATCAGGTGGAAAGGATAAAGAAGACATTGAAGAGTAGAATCAAAGTTTGAATTTCCAAAAAACCCTAACTATACTGATACGCCTATCCTAGCATATGGGTCCTAGTATAGGAAAAATTGTAGATTTTAGGAGTTCTAGACACCTCTTTGCTAGATTTTTGTTCTTGACTAGAAACCCTAATCTTGGACTAAATCGCCTAGTCTAGTGTATGAGTCTTATTTAGCATTAAATTCAATGTTTTTAGCATTTCAGGTCTTCATTCATGCCTTTACAGGTTTCCAAGTGCACACCTTTCATCTCTCAGCTTTCTATTATGATTTACATGCATTTTTAGGTTATTTAGTGAAGCTTTGCATTGTATTATGTTTAAACATTAGGTCTTGCATTTCATTAGTCTTTCCAATCCCTAGCTTGGTGGTGGACCTTTCTTTAGTTTCTAATCAAACCCTAGGACAACCCTATTGCAAGATCTATTTCTCCTTTGCATACTTTAGATTGAGATCTCTAGGGTTTTTCTTGAATGAGAGTGTAGAAGATTGTTGTTCTATGTCCTAAACCATAGAATGACAAAATACAACCTTTCATTTTGGTGAACCTACATTTAGAACATCATCAATTCTGATTTGGAGTGCATCACCATCCTATATCTAGCTTGCATTAGCATTGCATTGTATTTTGCATTAGTTAATTTCCATTCTAGGGTTTCTAATCTTGCATTAGTGAAAGTGCATATAGATTGCATTTTTGCATCTTGCATCATGGAAAATCATCTAAAAATTGCATTTTCATTTAGTCTACAAATCATCTAAACCAAAAAGCATAAAAATCACTTAAAATTTTCTAAAATTTGTGAAAAAAACCCTCACTGGGACTCATAGCCCCTCTAGGAGATTTAGTCCCAGTGCAAATTTTAAACTGCATTTTCTAGAATTCAAAACTTTTTTTTTTGTGCTCTTGTTTTCTATTGATAGCTTTTTGTTTTAGTTTACTAAGTTTATGTTATATTCATTTCATTTCATTTAACTTAAATTGAATTTGCATCCATCTTGCATTTGGTATCCCTTGCATGAGCTTTTCTACTTGGTGTCCTATTGCTAATACCATAGTGGGACGAAGTTCGAGACTCATGTCATCCCTCAATAGCACAATCATTGTGGATCTTGGGTTGTCTAGCTCTTTCTCTCCTAGTATTGGCAATAGTTCACTAGGTATGGACCATACCCTTAACAACTATTTCCCTTCAAGTAGTGTGATGCATGTTGAAACAATGGTTGCTAGTATTCCGCAAGAAAACATAATCCAAATTCATGAAGACTTAGCAAACCTACTATTAGTTCTCAAAAACACTGGTTAGAAAACCACAAGAGGTTTCCAAGCTCTTGGTACATTTTAGGCTAACGAACAAGGCCAATTTGTATTTGAACCTTCTTCTCTTCAAGCTCTACCAGACCTAGGCGGGTGTACCCATGCAAATGAGGAAAACTTAGGCTATGTGTTTCCTACTTGAGCAATCTATCCGCAATGGAAATCGAGAGTGGAAAGATGCAAACTTATTTTGGTATGAATTGTATAAGCAATATCAAGGTGTAGTTTATTAATATGTTCAGCTAACAGATGTAAGTTTTTTGAAAAAAAATTTGATAAAATTAAATGATGAAATGAGTAAGACTAGTGCCTTGTTGGGTAAATGGAGTCAAATGAAGATCTAGGATGTATGACTTATATTGGCAACAAATCAAGTTGTTTGGCACACTTATGTTGGTTTGTATCTTGTATAAACATGTAGGAAAGTGATTGAAAAACTCTACTTATGGATCCAATTGACACAACCAGGTTTCTTATGATTTATCAAAAGGATTTTAATCTTTACTTGAAAGAACCAATCGAATAAATCACAAAGGGAACAACAAATTATACAAATTGGAGATAGAATGGTAATCCTAATTATATGATTCTTCTTACTGATTCAAATAACACTTCCAGATTATTGTGATTGACTAAAAGGATTTTAATTCTTTTGGAGAAACTAATTAATCATATCACACAAGTACAGCAAATGTGCATTGATAAATTGAATATAGACTTGATATACCAATTTAAATAATCAAGAAATATTAAGTTGGAGACAACTAAATAATTGAATATTTTCAACAAACAACTAATACCAACATAAAGCCACTAAATCAAAGATCTTTCATTGATTTCCTCAAATTTATGCTTGCAACATAGTCTTTCAAAATGTAAACATCATGGAATTTTGTGATCTATTTACTATCCATATTTGCCTATATCTTTCTCATCGCTATGTAACTGACTCATATATCAAAACTTTGAAGAGGACGCACCCCTTCATGAATGTCTTTTTGCAACTAACAACAACTAACAATAATTAAGCATAACAATTAGGCTCTGGCAAGCCATAGATAGACTCTAGTAATGTGATCTACATAATCCTTCCTTAAGTGAGTATTGGCATCTTTTGTGGCGTTTCTCACAGCGATCTCCATGGTTACCATTTTCTCCAAGTCTTTGAATGATTTGTCCAATGTTGATTCTTCACCTTTGGCATCTTCCAAGGCCTTTTGCAATATCAATGTGTAATCTTTTGTCCACTCATCCTAGCTCTTTAGCTCTCCATTATCTGCAAATAATGTAGGCACTCCATATTTTGTAACATTGGTTAATCCTTTTGCATCTACCTTGAGTTCCTCATAATAGCTTTTATGTTTCTTTACTATATGCTTAGCATCTGTGGTAACCCTGCTATCAGAAACACCTGTCCTTTGCATTTCTTGAATTTTCTCTTGTATTTGACCATCTAACCTTTTATGTTCCTAAATAGTAGCATGATTCTTGGAATGGACTGATCTCAGCTTATTCATCTAAATCATTAGGTTAGCATGTCTCTTCTGAAATGTTGCAAAGATTATATCAAACTTGGTTTTATCTACTTTATCCTATACATATGACCCTTCACCTTTATCTGTTACTTGTGAACTCTCCCCTTGAGTTAATAGTTTAGTAGATCCTTTTGATGTACTCTTAACCATATCTTTCAAGAAATCATTCTCTTTAAGTATCTTCTCATTATTCATTCTATACATGTCCCTTTCCTTAATCAACATTTGGATATGGGCTTTGTTTAACTTAGCAACATTGATACCAATCTCGGTTGTAGCCACTAGATCTGCCTCTCCAACTTTTAAAGTCATGACATGGCCAAATGCTTTCTCTGTGTCAATGATTATAGACCTTTTATGAGGAGGATATAGAGCCCAAATCATGAGGGAACCTTCAACAAGACTATATTTTGATCTTGTATATACCTATGTAACTCCTTCAAGACTAAGTTTGTGTGTAGCAATATTATTTTGCAAGAAACTATCAAAAACAAGAGCAGAATTATCATCACACTTGCTTCCTCCAATAGTTTCCTCCCTCATTCTAGAGTCATTTTCTTCATCTCATCCTCTACACTTGACTTCAAAGTACTCAATAATTGATTATCATTGTTTGGTGTTATGTTTTCAACAGATTCTCTTATTGACTTTCCTTTATGTTTGTGCGAGAAGGATTTCAATTCTAGGGATTTTATGAACTCATCATCAGCAACAAAGGATCTATAATCCATATGCCTCGTGTCTGTATCAGAGATTTCTTCAATTTCTTTCTCTCTAAGGGGAGATTTATAATCTTTAATTCTCAATTTTGAAATTTTATCAGTTGGGCCTTGGGGCTCTTCATCATTAGATGACTCCTCACCAGATGATAATAACTTTATTTCTTGCATTTATTTTATCCTTTGTTCTACACCCCTATTATATTCATCAATAGCCCTTTCAACTTCCTTCTCTTCCATATTCCTAATCAAGTCATCATATGGATAGGGTATAAGATCATACCCACCCAAGTTCATCTTTTTTTTTTGGAAAATTCAATGTACCCTTCTGGATCAAACCCTTTCCTTGGTGGAGCCCTTTTCAAATTAAAATGCAACAGCTTATCCAAAATCAAGTCATACCCTTCTTTTGACAGTACAGTGAAATCTTCAAAGCATTAAGTACTTGGCATGAATGTCTACTTTCCAAAGGAACCAAGATTCATAACACTTGAGTAGTCCATTTGCCTAACAATCTCCAAGTAAGCAATTCTATCTGGTACTATTTTTGGAAAAATAAATGGTGTATCCTCAAAACCATAAACTCAGATCATGTTGGAATCCACAAAACAATACCAATCTCCCTAATTATGTTCAATAGTTATAGGTCCACTGAAATCCACTGGCCTAAGGAACCTTTTAATTCCATTAGACAATGAGTGGTCACAAGGATAATTGAAAAATCTATACAATATTTTTACAAAATGCTCCTCGAAATGAACATAGCTGGAATTGACAAATTTGCTATCCCAAATAGCAGTCCATAATTGTATTGGCAATGGTTTACCCTCTTTCTCAAATTGTTCAATTCTTAATTCCTCTAGCCACATTCCTATTTCCTGCCCAAAATACATTATTATATGCATGAAAATAGAATAATGACTGAAATGCAGAATAGGGGATCCATTTTTAATTGACATCAATCCTAAATCAATTCCTTTGAAAATATATGAAGCATAGTCAAATGGTCTAGTGTTATGATACTGAACATCAGTAGCAATCACCATTGGTGCAATTGACATAAATTCAAGAGCCTCAGTCCCTAACACCTGACACACTGAGAAGTATGTATATCTTAAATAGGGCTTAAATAAGCCA
Organism: Sequoia sempervirens; assembly: GCA_007258455.2. Lineage (NCBI taxonomy): Eukaryota > Viridiplantae > Streptophyta > Pinopsida > Cupressales > Cupressaceae > Sequoia > Sequoia sempervirens. The sequence continues at coordinate 17,245 of VDFB02164074.1, forward strand.
ACATGAAATGGAGACCCATCATTTTCATCAAGTGGAACTAGATTTCCATCTTTCTTGGGCCTATGTAATGGTAACCTCCACCCTCTATAGGTTGTATCCATCCTCCAGTATTCCTTCTCTAAAGCCTAATGTACAATAGTTTCATCACATGTATCGTTTAGGTCAAAAATTTCACAAATTGAAGCTTTGGAGAGATGTATAAAAGGTTTTCCTAGCGAGTTGCAAATAGCCTTGAGGTCTAGATAATAGTGGGTAGCCAGGATTTTTACTAATTCCACATTCACAACTACGTTGGGGATAACCAATTTTCCCATGTTAAATTTCCAGGGATTGCACACTGGGTCAAACCTATCCCTTCAATGATAATGAAACATAAATAAATCATAGCCTCGAATTGGAGTCCATACATCCCCTACATGCCTGCACTTATCCTCAAATCTCTCCACATCTGCCCTAAGTTGTGCAAAACGTGTGGCTTTTGGTCCTGAACCAGGTGATTGCTCAATGAGATCTTGGTTCAATTTCCTCTCATTTGTTTTTTCCTCGTCTATTATTTTAGTTTTCTGCTTCTTACACCCAGGCTAGCTACCCTCACTAGGTTGGTTTTTACTCTTCACTTTCCCAAAGCTTGAACCCTCCATTTTTATCTTCTCAATTTGATAGGAAAGAGAATACAATTTCAAGGAATTTGTAAGCTTACTTGAAAGTTTTTGGCTGCACTAAATTCTCTGACCTCTACCCTTTCACTCGTTCCTTTCGCTGCCAATCCTGAAATTTTATTTTTGCATTATTCTTCTATCAATTGGAGAATATCTATACAGTATGCACTCGTGCAGCCATTAATGTCCAACTTTGAACATGAACGTAACAAGTTTTTTGAATTCTTCAATTTCATATTGAATGATTACATCTGTGGGACTAATTCAAACTCTAGCCGAGCCTTGCATTTGAACTAAACCAGAAGGTATTCTTTTGATCATCTTTCATGGTTGGGAAGATTAAATAATTTTCTTACCGATGTTGAATAATTGATTCCCCATTTGTTTTTAATGTATACCACCCTCGAGGAGAGATTTACGAAGTTACTCATATATCAAAGTTGTCACCAAGTGTTACTCCAATGAACTTTGATCCATTCATACTACTATTGGAAAGAGAATGGGCATTGCTAAGGGATTTGAAAGTTACTCTGATATTATTAGTCTCCCCGATGTATTTCTCTTATTACCCCTTTCCTTCAGGTGAATCGGCAAGACTCTCGCCGATATTACTTCCAAACAAATAAAGTTGGAAGGAGAAGAAAAACTCACTCTGATAGTGCATGTCTAACCGATTACCTCCATATACTGCTCCACTTCTATCCATATCGATTGGCAAGACTCCTCCCAAATTTTTTTATCATCAGCATAACTAATATGGTCGGAAAGATATATGCAATTCATCCCGATAGTGCAAGTCTTCCCGACGACAATCCTTTTGTTTCATTAGCGAAAGAAGGTTTATCTCTTGCTGATAAAATTTCCATCGGTATGACATGTATGCTTGGAGTGACATGAGGATTTTGCTCTAATAGTGTTACTCTTACCGATAAGCTTTCGTCGGTGAGACGAAAATCCTTTTCTACCCGAATATGTATTCTCCAAGGCTTTTGATCACTATGGCACGGTTAACCTTTCGCTGATATGCAGGAAATGTTTCAATTTGAGAGGCAATTGTTTTCCCTACGGAATGTAATTAAAGTACTACGTACTACTGAGAAAACTAAGTCATGTGCAGAACATGGAATAGAACAATAGAATAGAAATATATCATGTTTGAACATCAGAGACTTTATTCATTATCATAAATATCACCATGTACAATCACAGAGTATCAACAGTGCTATCAACTATGACCATCCACACATAACTATTTCCCGACTACAGTAACTGACTACATATAACGTTCGGCGGTAGTTAGATAACCAACCGACACTATGTTTCATAGCAACATTATCATTAATCGGGACTTGATTACCCGAAAGTACATGACATGTATTATTCTTACTAACTATAGTTTTATTAGCAATTGGCCGACTATAGCCAACTACGACAAAAGTAAAGATATACTACTTACAGCAATGACTTATGGATTGGGAAGACACACACCATGTCCTGCCGATATGAACTATTTGTTTAATGTTGACTAGAGGGACCTGTAATGTGTCAAAAGGCCAAGCTTGATGGGATCATTGGTGAATATGGTATGTGAAATGGATAATAACAACCTGTTTTGTTCTTTTCACTTAAAATATGGTGACCTTACAAGGTTCATGAATGTCTAGACTATTGAAAATGTAAAAATTTTATAGTTCCAACACCTACAAAATCAAATAAGTATTGAGAACATTTCAACCACTATTATCCCTACCATAGATAACATCCATCACATGCTTGAAAGTGAAGACGGAGTTGACCTTTGTGCAACATAGTTCAAATCTTTGGAAAACATCTTACCTCAACCACTAGTTGTCCTTTAACCTCGAACAATGTTACAAGCCAAGGAGGAATCCAAATTCGTCCTCCCACAAGAATTACCTCTATTCCTACCTATACCAACCCTCAAGTTACAACAACAATGCAACCTACTAGGAATGTGATTCCTTCCTTGGGTATTTCCACTAGCATCCCTAGTACCTTTGTGGCATCGCACATCATATCTCCTACCACCTTACCACCTATAAGCATTCCATTCACTTGTACCTCAAACACATACACCCCTCTACCTTATTCACCTCCATCTCACAATATAAGAAATGACCCTCTCATAAACCAAATTTTGCAAACCATTTCATCCCTTCAAAAGCAATTTTCCACCATAAATCAAAATCAAAATGGCCCACCTACATATTATGTCAAAAGCAGTCCATTACATCTTTGGAGATATTGCAAACACCGATGCCACAAGGTGTAGAGGTGCCTAGATTCAAGAAATATGGAGGGGAAGGAGATCCTTCTAACCATGTTTCCTCTTACACAGCCTTATGTAATGACTTTATCCTTGATGATAAACTCTTGGCTAAGCTTTTCCTTAGATCCTTGAAAGATATTTCCTTAGAAAGTTTTTCTTTGAACTACCAAACAACTCAATTCATTCACTCAATGAAATTTTTCATAAATATGACCCCTAAAATGACCTTGGCCGACTTGATGAGATATAAGCAAAAAGAAGAAGAAAATATTATTGACTTTATTTCGCGATATCAATCGCTTTATTCCCAAATCGATGCAAACGTCCCCGACCCTCACCTTCAAAAGATGTTCATACAGAATTTGCAAAGTAAGATACAATGTAAGCTTACCATGATGAAGTTCCCCTCCTTCATGCACTTATGTACTTCCCTTCGTGATTATCAAAACTCGGTTAGTAGTCGAGATGTAAAATCCACCTCTAGCTGAACTAAGAAGTCTCAATCCACAAACCAAAATAATTATCAACCTTTTAGAAAATAGAATAAAGGTTTCCTTCAACTAAATCCCCCTCAACAAACAACTGAACATGTCGATACCCAAGTAGTTGTTGTAAAATTGGTGATACCCTTTAGCTATGGGGACCTGAAAAGACAATTCACTCCCTTGCCCGATACTCTGAATCACACAATGTCACAACTTTTAGAATAGAATATGATTACTTTGCCTCCTGTTAAAAATTTGAATCCTAATAAACCTTTACCTCCAAACTTTAGATCAACTGCTTATTGCCATTATCACCAACAAAATGGACATGACACGGAACATTGTAAGCGTCTTAAACATCTTGTGCAAGACCTCATTGATTATAGTAGGCTTTATGTCGAAGGTTTTAATTATCAAGGAAATAAGTTTGTTGCCCCTCCTAACCAAAAATTATTGTAAATCTTTACCAACCCCATGCCTAAAAATAATATTTCATTTGTCAAAGCTAGTGAAAATACAAAGACTTATGTAATGAATGTTGACATGGATGATGAGAACATAGATACAATTCAACAAAGTCCTATGGATACTAATCAACAAGAACAAAATCCTAACGATGGTTTGGTTGCATTGGTCGAAACTCAACACGGTAAGGGCCAACCTAAAAAACCTCTTGGCATTTCTTTCCCATCCAAAGATATACTTAAACATGCATTTGATGGTCCTCTTCACATAGCCATATGAATCTATGATAAGCCCACTAATGGGATATTAATAGATCCTGTCTATGGAGAGAATGTGATCACTAAAGAATTATTACATGTTCACGAGCTCTACCAAGAAACATATGATAATCCAAAAGCATGGATCAAAACACATAATGGTTTCACTTGCCCTACGATGAGATTGATCACCTTACCTTTGCAAATAGGACCGAGAACATTAGATGTCTCATTCTCCATCATCTTGACATCGAACCTATTATGTGTGAAGCTTGGTTACCCATGGCTACGCTCAATGGAAGTCATCTCGTCAATTGTGTATAAATGCCTAAAGTTTCCCTTTGACAATGAAATTTTCACCGTGCATCATAGTGGCTTTAACCCTTTGTCTTCCCATGGAAACTTTTCATTAGATTTATTTTGGCAGGAAAGCCTATGGAACCTATTAAACCTCGAGAAGACTTCTTTTTCAAATCCTACCAAAAGTTAAAGGTGAAATGAATAGAAAAAATATCCCTTAAAAACATTCCTTGGCCTATGACGGAGCCTACCATCCTTGAAAAAACCATGATTGAACCTAAAGACATTCCAAACAAACAAGACCAACCTAATCCTTTGCCTATTTCCTACAAAAGACCAAGAGATAATGAAAACAATCCTATCACACCTCCTAAAATAAAACACATTTACAAAGCTAGAGAGAAAGTGGTTGAACAACCTTCCAAGGTTCCTTCTCTTCCTCCCCTTAGGGGAGAAAAGAAACCTCTGGTTGATCAACCCACTCCTACACAAACACAAATTGAAATTCATACAAAAATAAATAGACATGCTAGAGAGTGTAGGCATAGGCACCATGCTCTTTCTCGAAGGTTAAATGAAGAAATAAACAAATAAAATCAAAATCCAAACTTGACTGAAGCAATACACAATGAGTCTCTCATGCAACAACTAAAAAACCCTCTAGTTCAACCACAACAAGACCTCAACCCTTCTTTAGACATTATCATTCGACCTTGTTTTGTGATTAACCTGGATGATGATGATGATGAGGTTGCTAAAATTGATGAAGAGGTGCATAATGAATTGAATACATTATTTTCCTCTTCCATGAGCTTGCATGACAATTCTCTTAGGAAGAGTGTTCAACTTGGAAATGACTCTAGTTCAGAACTTGTTATTGTCTCTTTGACTAGTTTTTTGCCTTCTGTATATGATGAACATGATTGGGATGCAGATGACCTGCTAATAGGTTGACTCACATGTGCCTTACTATTCTTTTCCATTATTTCTTTTTTTATTTCACGTGATTGCATATGCGTAATGTGATCCCCGTACTGTTTTGTTTGATGCATCTTTCTATTAGTGGCATTCCTCTATTTGTACCTTCATTCTTCTCTATGTCATAAATCTTTTATCTTTTCCTTTATCTTTTCTTTGTCTTTTATTTTCCTTTTGGGGATGACACAAGGCGTCAAGACATTCATATCTCTTCCATGTTGACCCAAAATATTTTCCTTTATCTTTTCTTTGTCTTGTTTTTTTCCTTTTGGGAATGACGGAAGGCATCGAGATATTCATGTATATTCCATGTTGACCCAAAAGGTTTTTCTTTTTTTTTGCTCTCTTTGTGTCATTCTTCTAGTTCTATGAGTATTTGGGGAATGATGAAAGTTTAGAGCTCTCTAAAAACATTGTAGCAAGAACATACTAACCCCAAATCCATAGATCCCTTATATGTGTTTGGAGTTTCATTTTGGGGGCAACCCCTCTTTTCTTTTCATGATGCAGCTTCATTTGGAAACATATGACTTTGCATAGGGTTTTCCAAATAAGCTCTCATGTCCTTTTTATTGTTAGCATTTATCCTTTGCTACTTTAAAGTAATTTCTCATGGCATGGTGTTTAGCAATTTCTTTAAAGTGGGGGAATACATTGGCATTATTATTTTGCATTTCATGTTTTATGGTGTAGTCTTCTTACTTTATGCGATGTGTCTTTAGCTTTGTGGCGACATTGGGTATGATGTCCTTCAAGAGCGTGATCTCTCTTAGCATATTATATTCCTCTTAGTGGCTCGATGCAATACACATTGCATCCCCTAAGTTGTGAATCTTTTATTCTTTGATTGGTTCTCTCTAGGATACATTAGGCATGATGTTCCCTAAGTTAAATACCCTACATGAACTAAGCAAGACTCCTTTGAATGTTCTTTACATTATTTTTGCATTTACAATTTCAGTTGTATGTCCACCTTCCATAATACACCTTGCATGCCTATCCAGAGCCATCTTGTTTGTTCATGAGTATCAAGCATGTGAATCTTTGCTTTCCTCATGAAGCTCGAAGTTCTTTGTTATGTGGAACCTTATCAAAGTTATCAGGAGGTGTAACTTTGGTCTGGTTGGATGGGAAGTTGATTCAAGCCATGACTTTCCCATAGCCACTCACGTGTCTGTGTGAGCGCATATTGGTCATTTGTGTATATGTCTCACCTCTTTGGATACTCACCCAACGGACAGCCTGAAGTTCCATTGCCTTAGAGTATATGTCTCACCTCTTTGGATACTCACCTAGATTTGATCCACATTGTAATGGACAAACATTCGAAGCTTGATCCACCCCTTCCTTTTAATTTTTCTTCTCTCCTTGTCTTTGGAAGTGTATTCTTGTGTCTTATTGTTTCTCCTTATTTCATTTTTCATGTGTGTTCTCTTGTGCCTATGTTAGTTTTCTATAGGATCTTGATCCTAGGGGCTTGCACAACCCTCTTGGTTGGTGTTGTTCTATCCCACTAGCATTGGTACAACTGAACCCCCCTTGGTGTGATCTTGTCTACTTTAGTGTAAGTTTGGATAAAGTTCCTCCTCTCACTAAAGTGGGGGCTAAATGTAGTTTCAAAAAATATTGTATGTGACATTTTCACATTTTTTTGGGACCTCCTTATAAAATTTAGCTTAATGATGCCTTGACTTAGTGTTGTAATGTGTTTAACACACTCACATTAGGTCTTGGGCCCTTGTGAACTAAAAGGACTTATCATACCTTATTTAGGGTGTTATAAAATTCCACACTCATACTTTTCTAGGGTTTTCATTATTAATTGGGATTTTTTATACCTTATTTGGCCTTATTTTGCATCTGCAAGCCTTAATTAATGCATCTTTTTGAGGATAATCCCGACATAAACTAAGATCCAATCATAATTTAGGTGTTTTTGGAATGTGTGGCCCAGATTTAGTGATCTAGGACTCATACGCCACCTTGGACGTATGAGTCCCACCTAAGTTTTTGGGCCCCAATCCTTATTTTACATCATTCTAAGCATTTTTTAAAATGTTTCCCATAATTAATGCCTAATGTGACTCATACGCCACTCAAGGCATATGAGTCCCGTGTGGCCCAAAATTAAATTTAATTCAAATTCTTAGTGAGATTTCATTCTCCTAGATCTGAGGTTGGCTTGTAATGTTGTAATTTCAGGAAATTTGGCATAAAAAAGTATAAATACATGTTTCTTTCGCTCATTTTACACCTAGCAACTTGAGTATTCATGCATTATAGCAAAGTTAAGCATTCAAGAGTTCACAAGAGCATTTAAGTGTTTACAAGAGCATTCAATAGAATTCAAGAGCATTCAAGGGCTGATTATCAAGTGTTTTGGAGGATTATTCAAGTATCAAGCATCATGTCAAGGTCATCATGCATCATGTTTGTTTTTGAGCTAACAATTGTGATGTAGGGTTTCATGATTCAAGCTAGCATTCAAGTCAAGATTTGTCACATTCAAGCAAGAGTCAATATTTACATCCATTGGAGCCACTTCATACATGTTTGTAGCACTCTATTGCTAGGGCTTGGTGAGTTGTAACATTGCATGTTGTTCATTCATCATTCATTTATTTCATTTCATTTCATTACAATGTTTTATTACCAAAATAGGGTTTGACCAAGGTAGACCCCTTTCTACTAACAAAACAACATTTTTCCCTCTCTTTAGTGTGTGATTTGTAGATTTAGGTTGAAGACACATTGAAGAGCAAGTTTGGAGAAAGTTTTCAAAGTGTTCAAAGTTGTCAAAGTTTTCACCTTGCATTGGAGATCATTGGAAGACATCTACAGGTTTCAAATCAAAGATTCAGATCTGGAAATCAAGTGGAAAGGACAGAGTAGACATTGAAGAGCATAATCAGAGTTT
>VDFB02164077.1:0-16876 GCA_007258455.2 Sequoia sempervirens
TGAAAACTACGACTCTTGCGATTCCGCTGTAGACGGAGAGCCGGCTTAGTTAACTATATACTACTCACGACTGTTTCCTCCACACACGTCTCGTAGTCAAGTGGATGAGTTGTGCTACAATTTCGCACATTGCCGTACGATATAAGAGTGGTGCCGTGGAAAAAAAGAACTTGTTGTGCATGCGGGAAACGTACGGTAAAAATTAGCCGCTTGTGTTGCTTCTGTGTAGTGATAGGACAATCTGTATATGAGATTTGATTGGAAAACTCCACACAAGATTCGCCCACTCACTACCTGATTCAATCTGTACCTCCTCCTATTAAAAGAGAACCACAAGCTTTCTATCAACTTATCAACTACTTTTACTGCAATTTAAAAACGTCATTCCACGTGTATTAGTCACGGACGAGAGCTAAAAGCTACTCATTCCAAATACGGCGCCGTTTTAAATTAATGTTAGGTACATCAATAATAAATTATGCATTAAAAGTAATAATGAGTGTATTGTATTATAAGTTTCATTTAGCAATTATATGTGATGCAAATATATTCTGAGGGGGAAGGGAGTCTTGTTATAGCATTTGTGCTTATAATATTTTATAATATTAACTCTTGTCGTATATATTTATATTATATAGTACAAATAATTAATTCACATGTAAATAAAAAAAAATCAAATGTTTGTCAAGATGGACACTTACATAGGAACATTAATAATGTTATATAAAAAAACATAAATATAATGGAATAAATAATTTTTTGTTTCAACTAATATATCATAACCATCTAGTATAAGTTTGTCATTTATAAAATAAAATACTCATTTAAACACGTATTGTTGTCATAGTGAAAAATATTATTCTTATGTGTACAACTATTGGAGTAGCAATACGGCACGGCTTAAACATCACACACTAAGGTTTGACTTCTTACGTGTCTCTGGGTCGCACTCTTACACTGTTCGGTCGGATTCTCGTCTTCCGTTTCCCGTTTTGTTTTCTACTGCACTCTTCTGACTCTGACAGTGACAGTCACGGTAACTGCAACTTCCGCAAAATCCAGCTGTCACACTCGTTGATAATGAAACTGCGGTTAAGTCTGAGTTGAAATTTTGAATTTGCCTCTCCCGCTCAAGCAGCAACAGGAGTATTTCTAGTGCAGGATATTCCTTCCAAAATAGAAAGCTGGTTTGATGTCTTTTTTTTCCCTGCTGCTACTTCATACTTCTTATGGAAGCCTAGCTTGCTGCTGCTTCTTGGCTTTTTTGTTTTTTTTTTCTTCCATCTGCAGAGCATGTAGACGGTTAAGTTGGAAATCATTTGGTAGACATGTATGCAAAATGCAAAAGTATAGACAGGGAACATGAACTGTTTGAGCGGATGGCTCAAATAAATGCAGTCTCATGGAATGCTATACGCAAAATGCGTTTGTTGAGAAGGATTTAAAAACTTTCGACTAAATGCAATTGGCAGTTGTAAAGCCAGACTTCGCCACCTTTGCCAGCATTCCTTGTGCCTCTGCCAAAATGGGAGCTTTGGAACAGGGCATGGACATCCATCACAGGACAATGGATAGCGGGATTTTCAGATGTTGTAGTCGCAACTACCCTGGTAGACATGTATGCAAAAAATTGGAATCATAGACAAGGCATGAGAACTTTTTGACAGAATGCCTCAAAGAAATATTTTCTCATGGAATGCCCTGGTTGCAGGACATTAAAAAAATGTATTTGTTGAAAAGGCTTTAGAAACTTTCAACCAAATACGATTGGCTGGTTTAAAGCCGAACTCTACAACCTTTGCCAGCATCCTCCCAACTTGTACCTAATGGGAGCTTTGGAACTGCTATAGACGTGTATGTAAAATGTAGCCATATATTCATAAAACCTACACATTCAACTTTTGGAGTAAGTTCGATACCATAATTGTAGTTATAATTCATCACATAAGTTAGTAAAGTGTATATGAGATTACAATTCATCATACAAATTAGCAAAGAGTATATAAGATTACAATTCATCATACAAATTAATGAAGAGTATATGAGATTAGGAGAGTTAAGGAAGGTTTAGATGAGGTATATGTTTAGGTTGAAATTGGTGAAATAATATTGTGGATATGCTTTATGTGTGTGTGATTAGTGATGTTATTAAATCGTGACGATATATGTTCAAGCTAGAGTTCTCAATGTAGTTGTTGTGTGAATATGTCATTCTATGTTTGTGAATTCATGGGTTTCAAGTCTATGCTGGAATCATGATGGATGAGTTTGATCTATTGTAGCACAATATGCATTTGATCTAACCACAAGGAAGACTCTATGGACTAAATTGTTGATCATCCTTTAGGCCTCAATGGAGTTGTATAGTCACCAATTTATAGAGACAATAGCTCCATGGTCATTCATGCATAAAGTAACATAGTGGTCATTTTGGTGAATAAAAAATCCAATGATGGTCATCTAGTACAAGTGGGATATTTTATATCTCTATTACAAGTTGAATAGCATGTCTTTCCATAGTGAGGTGTTGCCTTTGATTATCAAGGTATTCTCAAGATGATTGCTATGTTAGTTTAAAGTTGGATAATGTTGATTTGGTATAGCAAGGTGTTACATTGTAATCAAGATATTTCCTTGTTAATATGTGTTAGGGCTCATGGTGTGGTTGTAGCCCCCCAAATTATGTTGAATGTAATTGTGACTCAAATGTTTAGAGACATGTTTGTGTCTATACGTATGCATGTGTGTGTATGTGTCAATTGGTCAATATAGTGATATTGAGTTCTAGATTGGTTGATGGGTGGATGCCATATTTTTCCTAGATTGGTTAAGTGGTGAATTTCATAGTTATCTTGGATTGGTTCTAGAAATTAACTACAAAATTGCTTAGATTCTAGAATCACTATACCAATCAAATGGGTTGAAGACCTCTAAAAGGCCACACACCTCAGTAACATCCTTATGAAGTTGAATTGCTCATTGTAATGGTGTATAGGGGGAAAAGTAGGCATGATACTTGGATTGACATCCAAGCAAAGTATTGTACACTCTAATAGTAAATTGCTAACACATGTTCCTACATTAGAGGAATCAATGAATAACTTTTTTTACAATAAAGATGAATGCATATTATCTCTAAATTCATGAATCTAACTACAATTATATTTGACTATTGTAATGAAATTTGTGATATTTGTTCACCTAATATGTTTATAGGAGAAGGGATAGATTTGCTTAAGGACTCCATCAAAGATGTGTAGTAGGAAGCATTAAGGACTGTTGGGTGAAAGTTGACAATCATCAAATTATTGGTTAAGGAATAAGAGGCCTGTTATTAATTTTTTTTCTTAAGGCATTAAGTTGTACAGTCTAGAGAATTGTAAAGGATATGTTAATAGTTAAATATTATAATACTTTGTGTAAACTAGTTGTGTAAAATTTGGCCCATCACCTCAAAGATAGAATTAGTTTTTGAATACCATGATTCTATTGTGTGATATAAATTACTTAAGGCTTGTATGAACTTCCCAGAAGGCTAAATTACTACAGGTTCATTTTTATTGGGGATATTATTGTGTTTTATTGTCATTTAATAAAGTTTATTATGAAACCTTTAAGGATTAATACCTCCCTATTTAAGTACATTACTTTATATTATTATTTGGGTTTTAATTTATAAGACATGTGACATGATTCTACAATGTTCTAGTTAGTGAACCTAGCCACTTAAGTGCACTTGACCTAGAGGGAATGATCTAGACAATTGGAGCCATGGATGGTTAGAGGCTAACGTGTAGTATTTATGTAATTCCTAAATTTGGTAAGTAATTCTCTTATGTCATAAATCAAGCATATACCCTAGATATAAATCAAGTCTTATAGATGGTCAAGATTTGTTAAGAGATAATTGTATAAACCCTATGGATAAATCATAAAAGGAAGTATTACCATAACTCTTTGAGGAAAATTCTTATATCCTAGACTGAATCTATTATCCTATGGCTCTTTGCAAGATTCAATGATCTAAAGTTTAAATAATTTAAGTATTGAAGATGTTTTCTTGAATTAATTATAATAAGTCTGTGAGTCCCTTCGTGATAATTTCTCTATCAATCATATACTTCAGGATTAGATTCCTTTGTAATATTGAAGCCTAATTTTGTTTCCAAGTATTAATAACTCCTAACCATCAATTCCTCAAGAAAATTGTTGACTATGGATGTCTTAGAGTCAATTTCTAATGGACACATTTCCACAAGAGGAAAGAAGCCCTGGAAATAATCCTAAGTCAAGAAAAAACCCTATTTATTATTCTATCAAGTGAAACATAAGCCATTAATTGACTAGAGTTAAACATGCACTTATACCTATCCTCTAAGTGGGAATTAGAATGTTGCTCCTATAAAAAAAAATTGTAGTTATGTTAACATTACAAGGATCCTCACATCCACTAGGATTTTTCATGTGGAGATTATTAGTGGCACTAAATGAAGTGATACAAAAAATAGGATTCACTATAATAATGTGCACCATATTAGACTTACATGAGGGAACAAGGTTTTATTTCTATCTTCAAGAAAATTTTATTAACTTTTTATATTTTTCATTTGAGTTTTTGGCAATCTAGAATATCATGTTGGATTTTAAAAATTAGATGCATAAAGTGCAATGGAGATCACTACTAATATTCATTGTTGGGGTATCTATCAGACTTATTTTATGATAACTTGGATGTTTAAGTAATTTTTTATAAAAACTAAAAATGTATGAAATGAAAAATTGAAGTAGGAGTTAGAGAAAGAGAAAATAAAAGGTGAAGAAAATTCCAAATTAAATGGAAAGATGCTTGAACTATAGGAAATGGGAGAGGATGATTCACAATTATAGTTGCTACTTTGTATAAATTTTTTGTTTGGATTAATTGTATTATCTTTTACCTATGTTAGGTTAACTATTTAATTGCATATTATAGATTAATCAAGTATTATCTTTTATCTATGTTAGGTAATTGGTAAAGAAGAAATATTTAAATTTTATGAAATTCATTGGAAACTATAATATCATCTAAATTCTCAAGAGCATTGCACTAATATCCTAGAGAAATTATTCAAAATTTAACATGTGATTTTATGTCAGTAAGAAGAACCAAAATGTGATAGAAAATTTTGTAATCCGATGAAGGAAAATGGACAAAGTTGACATTAAAATGATCCTTAAATATGATATGGGAATGGTCACTAAACAATTCCTAAAACAAAATGTGAAATTGTCAGGGTATGTAATTTTTGATGTAATAAAGGGTTTATCATATATTAGCTCTAGTTGATGAATTAAGTGTTATTTTTATCTCTTTTATTGTCCTATCAACATACCTTAGGAAAATTATTTATTTTTTCCCTGAGGAAGGCCAAATATTTAAGGGATGGTGTGGTGTGGCAAGCTTCTCCTCATGACCGATATAAAGTTAACTTTGATGGTGTTGCTAAAGGAAATCTGGGTCTTGTTGGTTGTGGGGAGTGTTACGTGATTCTCATGGTAGGCTAGTTTCTACAATGGTGCTCCCTTTGGGAACCTAGACAAACCACTTTGTAGAAGCTTCTATAACCTATCATGGCTTGAAGCTCACTCAAGAGAAGTGTGTTAGAAAAATCTAGTTGGAAATAGATTCTTTAAATATTGTCAATTGTCTTAAGAGGGTGCATCCTTCTTCTTGGTCAATTGAGCATATTATTGAGGATGCTATTTTCATATTGAACTCTTTTGAATAATTTTATGTATCCCATGTTTACCATGAAGCTAATTACTTAGTTGATTGCCTTGCCAATTTAGGGGTGTCCTCTACTAATCGTTGGGACTCTCAAGATATCATCCCTATTGAGATTCAAAATCTTGTTAAATATGATAAAAACATCACATGATGGACAGTGCTTTGGGAGTTAGAGGAGTTTGGCTTCATAATTTCCTCATTAGTATGAAAAGACATGTGAAGCTCCACGAATTTCCTGATAAGTATGGAAAAGCTTATGTAAAGATTCTGATTGTAATGGCCATGACGACTTCTAGTCCTTGTGTTACTAGTTTTACATGGATTATGGGTGTTTGGTTCTTCCTCCTCCTTTGTATCTAGAACTTTTATTTTCATTTGTTGGTGTTTCTTTTCAGGGAGAAAGTTGTGTTCAGTCATGTTTTGGTGACCACGGGGGGTGATAGGTGTAGACTGGAACCTATTACCTATGGATAATTTCAAGTGAATGGCATTGTTTGGGAAATCTTAGAGAAGGGAACTTGGGTTACCCATTTTATGCTGAAGCTTCATGGGTTTGACTCACAAGTTTCCAATGAGTTTGTTAATGGTTGGAATAAAAGGGTGTTGAGAGTCTTCTAGGTAAGGATTAGTATTACAGAGAACCTAATTGTGGAGATTATTGAGTTATCTTTTGAGGGTAAGAAATTTTATAGGGTTTGGTTGACTTCTAAGTCAACTTTGGTCAATTTCTTTAAAGGGAAGGAAAGGGTAAGCTTAAGAGATTAGCTTGTGGAGATTATGATTGACATTCCATTAAGCCCATTTGAAGGGAAGTTGCCATGGCCATTAAGAGATACTTCACTTTGGATGACATATTCTCTACTATTTATGGTTATCATTTCTTGTTGCTTAACCACTATAGGCATAATAAACTGGCATCTTTCCCTTTCTATTTTCTCCTCTCACTGGAAAATGGAATTATGGAATTTAGAAAATAACCCAATAACCCCTTTCTGCATGAGGGTCTAATGCTTCTAATTATGGAATATGTAAAATTCAACTATGTATTGGAAGTACCTAAATTAAACAGATCTCGTAAGCTTAAGGAGGTCCTCTCTGGTAATGAAATGGGTAATGACTTTGAAGGAAAGGATGAAGGGGATGAAGATTCAAGTTTGTTTGAAGAGGACTCTATTTCTCTAGAATATTTTGACAATCAACCAAAGAAAAGGGGGAAGAAAGAGGCTATCCCCTCTTGGTTTGGTGGTTCGCATATAGATTTGGACATTGAGGAGTCTCCCTTAGTTAGGCTCAAGAGTAAAGGTTTGACTAAGGTTAAGAAAGGGAGCCATAGTTGTAAAAAGGAGGAGTCATCTCTTCCTTTGAGTGTGAAAAGAAGAATTCTAGTAGTGGAAGGTGAGAAAGGGGTTGAGGGAAAGATCTCAACAGGGAAGAAATCCCTAAACCCCGAGTTGGGTAAGGAGAGGGAGATTGTCATTGTGGTAGAGGCGATGAATGGTAAGGTGAAAGTCTAGGGTGATGTTGTGGGTGAGATTGGTAAGCTTCAAAAGTTGGAGGATCCTAAAGTTGTTGTTAATGTGAATCTAGGGTGGATATTGACTTGGTGAACTTGCATGTCTTTCTTGCCAACACATAAGTGAGAATGTCTTGTTGTTGAACAAACACAATTTTTTTTTACCTATCATAAGCCAATGACCAATTAGAAATAAACTATTTGGGGAAAAGTAGGGACTTAGACATTGTTATAATATTCCACCATCACTATAGCACAAAATATTATCAAAATCATAAAGATTTAATAAACATGTGTAGGAGAACCAAATAAAAAAAGGCATCAATCATATAGCTAGGTAAAGGAATAAGGATGAAACCCTAATTTGAATTTCTTAGATTAATTGTCAATGTTAAGCATTCTAAAACACTATAAAGAGATAGAAATAGGTTATTCCAAGAATGGATGTCAACAACACCTCTTATTAGAGACTTAAATGTCCAAAAGGTACAACAAGAATCTAGAAGTCTCTAATAGAGCATACCAAACCAAGAAGATATGGAGAAGAATAAAATAAAGCCACAAACTAAAATGCACAAGAACAATGTACAAATATAAATTAAACATAAAAGAAAGAGAAACCTAAAAATTAA
The DNA here is from genome assembly GCA_007258455.2 of Sequoia sempervirens. Classification (NCBI taxonomy): domain Eukaryota; kingdom Viridiplantae; phylum Streptophyta; class Pinopsida; order Cupressales; family Cupressaceae; genus Sequoia; species Sequoia sempervirens. The sequence continues at coordinate 7,913 of VDFB02164077.1, forward strand.
AGGCTCACAATGAATAACATTTCCCACATATTAGAGACATGAAATTACAACTAGGAATATTCTAGCATACATATGAAGTTACAATGGTCTATACAAAAAATGTGATACACTATCATCTAAAATGACATCTTGTACGCAAAGGTTATAGGAAAACATAAAACTAATACCTCCCTAAATCAAAAACAACATTTTAGATTAGTTATTCGATTCTTTTTATTATAATGTTATTACTACCTAGCAAAATATAATTATTCTCATACATTCAAGAACGTACACACGTGCATATTTTGGTTGAAGATCAAGAATACAAATTAAATTTTGGGCCCTTATATGAATCAAATAGCTCACTAAGGAACACATAGAAATCTTGCATATTAATATTACCATAGTTGCATCAAGTATTTATGCTAATATTACATGGTTCATCATTATTGGAAAGTGGATCTATCCCAACACATAGGAAAAAAAAAATTCTTCATAATCTAATGTCTTGACATTGTCCTAAATGCAAACCACTTTACATATATTAATATCAAACTTAAATGCCTCATATTCACATGTTGTAAAATGACATACTAGGCTACATGATTTTTTATAAAGAAAATTTTTTATTAGGAAATCCCAAACAAAACTCTCAAATATAGGAAAATTCTCTTAAGTAAACTACATTGGGTTAAATATATAGGTCACCTAAAATGTGTAGCTCTTCTTCTTCATTTGCACAAAGATCCAAATATTACTTCTACTATCAATTTGGTTAACTTTATTAATGTTTGTAAAATATTATTGGAACGTGAAAAACTAATGCTATAATCAAAATAGAAAAAAACATATACACTTGAGCCATATAGGTAACCCAAAGCATCATTTAGATAATTGAAGTTAAATATGGAAAGTTGAGGCACCACATGTGAAGGACCTAGTTTTTCATATTATAGGCTCTTTTATTTTCTATCACATTCATTGTAACATGCTACATGAGACTCATTACCATAACCAAATTCATTAATAAATCTACTAGAAAATTTATTAAGAAATAATGCTAAATTGACTTCATTAGTAGTTTATTCATCTTCTTTTGTTAGAACTTCTCTTTTAGCATATTTTGTATCTAATTTTTGTAATGCTTCAAACCAAAGGAATAAATCACTATATACTATAACTTGGTCATTAGCATCACAAATATTTATAGCTAACTTATTAGACTAAACATCCAAATCTAAGGGATATCAAACAATTTTGGATGTATGATGTAGCATCATTGATACTGTAATGGTTTCATCGAAGTTTACCTCAATAATAAGCCTATGAGAGACTTATGAGATTCATCTCTTTTGAAAAAAATATTATACTTAGGATCAAAGAATCCATGATAAAATCTCAAACATTCTTATATAATATATCTTACATGCTTAGGGATATTTATCACAACTCAAAGTGAGATTATCTAATAGTAAACAGATAAATTAATTCATTGTTATTTTCTAAATATTAGAAAGTTATGCAATTAACCTACTAAGATCAACTTCATCTCTAAACTACTCAATAATAGTATTTTGAATTTTTTTGTAATATGAAATATAATTATCTAAGAAGCTAATATAATTATACTTTACATTACCCTTCTAATAGTGAACAAATAGTTTCAACAATACATCCTTAACAAATATCTTGAAATAATTCATTAGACTAACTAAGACATGAAGATGCACAGTACGTAATGTAAATCACTCCCATCAAATAAGGACAATTGATTTTTGAATGTATTAGGTATTGAATTTATATATTTAGATATTCCATTGAACTTAATTTTTTATTTATCTTTTCAAGAAAGAGTAGCCTTTCATGATGAACTCTATATAATTATAGGTGAAAATACAAAACATTTAATTAAAACATACCTTGCTTAATCTTCTAAATTTCTTCTATATTTAGAATTGTTATTGAGAGAGACAAACAATGCTTCCTTGATTACGAGTATTTGAGGGACTACCCCTATGAAGTACACTTACTTTTAGATTCGTCATATATTTCTCTCGAGAATAATTTTCTTAGAAACATTCCCACTAAGAACCCATATTCAAATACATATACTATGTGCCCATGTAATATATCAAAGAACCCATACAACTCATCACTACCTAATAAGTAATAAGTGATGCTTTCAATCATCAAGATATGTAAAAAAGAATAATAAGAACCTTAATAATTTTGACATCCTCGGATGCATTTTTTTAATGTCCTGCAACCAGGGCATTCCATGAGAAAACATTTCTTTGAGGCATTTTGTCAAACAGTTCTTGTGCCTTGTCTATGATTCCAAAATTTTTGCATACATGTCTACCAGGGTAGTTGCGACTACAACATCTGACAAAATCCTACTATCCATTGTGCTGCGATGGATGTCCGTGCCCTGTTCCAAAGCTCCTATTTTGGCAGAGGCGCAAGGAATGTTGGCAAAGGTGGCAGAGTCTGGCTTTACAACTGCCAATTGCATTTAGTCGAAAGTTTCTAAATCCTTCTCAACAAACACATTTTGCGTATAGCATTCCATGAGACTGCATTTATTTGAGGCATCCACTCAAACAGTTCGCATTCCTTGTCTATGCTTTCGCATTTTGCATACATGTCTATGAGAGGATTTCCAACTTAACCGTCTACATGCTCTCCAGATGGAAGAAAAAAAAACAAAAAAATAAGAAGCAGTGGCAAGCTAGGCTTCCATAAGAAGTAAGAAGTAGCAGCAGGGAAAAAAATACATCAAACCAGCTTTCTGTTTCAGAAGGAATATCCTGCACTAGAAATACTCCTGTTACTGCTTGAGCATGAGAGGAAGATTTGAAATTTCAACTCAAACTTAACCGCAGTTTCATTATCAATGAGTGTGATAGCTGGATTTTGCAAAAGTTGCAGTGACCGTGACTGTCAGAGTCAGAGGAGTGCAATAGAAAACAAAATGGGAAACGGAAGACGAGAATCCAACCGAACAGTGTAAGAGTGGGACCCAGAGCCATGTAAGAAGTCAAATCCTTAGTGTGTGATGTTTAAGCCGCACCTAGCAATACATACGCATTGAAGTATTTCATATTAATAATTTTCCCTATCCTCAATATAAAAGGTGAGCATAATAAATACCCCATGAAATGTTCAAGGATTGTCAACAAGTTTTACTGTTCAACTATTGGTTCATTTGTGTTGGATATAAGGTGTATTTTAAATAATAAAACATTGTTTTTATAACAAAAATTAGTTTTTTGTGTTCAAATAGGGGAGAGATGCGACAGGAGAGGGGCTAGTAGTTGTGTAGAGTACAATTATTGTTATAGCACTTGTACTAATAATATTCATTATTGCCACATATTTATTATATATTGTAAATAATTAATCTAAATGTAAATAAAAAAATAACCAAATGTTGGTCAAGATAGACCCACACTAGAACACATGAGAACCTATGAATCTTATATAAAAAAAACATAAATGCATTCATTAATGTAAGTGAAATAGATATTTTTTGTTTCAAATAAAATATCATAACCATCCACTATAAGTATGTCATTTATAAAATAAGATACTCATTTAAACAAGAATTCTTGTCATAGTGAAAATGATTATTTTTATTTGTACATCTACTGGGGTGGCAATGCATATGCTTTGGAGTATTTCATATTACTAGTTTGTCCTATCACAAAATATAAAAGGTGGGTACAATAAATAAGTTGTATTTCCCATGAAATGTGAAAAATTGTCAAAAAAATTAGTGTTTAGCTATTGGTCCATTTGTGTTGGATATAATGTGTATTTTAAATAATAATATGTTGTTTTTATAACAAAAAATAGTTTTTTGTGTTCAAATAGGGGAGAGAGGCCAGTAGTTGTGTAGGGTCCAATTGTTGTTATAGAACTTGTACTTATAATATTCAATCTTGGCACATATTTATACTATATATTGTAAATAATTAATCCACATCTAAATCATAACATAACAAAATGTTGGTCAAGATGGACCCATACTTGAACACATGGGAACCTACGAATGTTATATAAAAAAACATAAATACATTCATTAACAAGTGAAATAAACAATTTTTTGTTTCAAATAAAATATCATAATCATTCACTATAAAAGTGTCATTTATAAAATAAGATACTCATTTAAACAAGTATTGTTGTCATAGTGAAAAAATGTTATTCTTATGTGTACAACTATCGAGGTAGCAATATGCATTGGAACATATTAATAGCTTGTCCTATCATAAATATAAAAGGCGAGCACAATAAATACCTTGTATTTTCCCATGAAATGTGAACGATTGTCAAAAAGTTTTAGTGTTCAACTATTGGTTCATTTGTGTTGGTTATAAATTGTATATTAAATAATAATGTATTTTTTTATTAAAAATATATATATTTTGTGTTCAACTATTAGTGTTGAAAATAGAGGTAATTATGGGGCAGCTGCATGAAGTTGGTCGCACTTTTGTGGCCAAATGGGAAAAAAATGGGGAAACACATAACGTGAGTGTGTTATGTGCTTTTAAAAGAAAAAAAAAGTGAAATGTGTATCATTTTCTTTTCACCGTTTCTCAGCTCTGCCCGTGGCCAAAAACCCTCATTTTCGTGCTCGCATTCTAGGAGGAAGGACTTTTACAAATTTCATCAAGAACAGTTGGATTTTGTCCGCAAATATGGCGCCACGACGACAAAGAGATGCAGGACGTAAGTATTGTTTACTATTTGTTTTGAATTTGTTAGTTTGAAATTGATTTTGTTTGTTTTAGGTTAGATTTGATTGTTTTTTTTAAAATCTGTAGGAAATCCTACAAATCCTCAACAAGAAGAGGAGGTAAATCCTCAATAGCAAAATCCTCAACAAAATCAACCTCCCCCACCATTCTCTCAATTCCCTCCTAGCACTCAAGAAAATTTGAGGAGTGAAATTGAGAACAATAGAAAACAACTTGAGATCTTATCAGTAGGTTGAGTGATCCAAATGCTTCAACCACAAAAGAATGCTTCTAGCAAATTCATTGAAAAACATGTTAAAAAATGTAGATGCAATCACCCAACAAATATCTGGATGGCAAGATAGGAGGCAGACATCTAGGGCATATTATGCAGACAAATTATCATATAAACAAGTAAAAGATTTAAAAATTACTAAAGGTGATTTGTGCTCTCTATTCACTGACCCTAAAACAAATCAAAATCTTACCCTTAATGCAAAGAGGTTTCCTATTCATTGGTGCCACCACCAAGAGATTAAGAACAATTTTTATGAAAGATGGTATATGGTCTTTGATTACCCACCGTGCAATAATTGTGAAGTCCCCCAATATTTTCTTAGGAAACTATACAATGAGTTTGTATTGAACCAAATCCCAAATTATTTTGATATGAGGGAGTTCCAGGGGAGAGGTGGGGGGGTCAGCTTAGGATAGGCCTGGTGCACAGCTGGATCCTACGCAGCAAGGGAGATGACCTCTCGCTAGGCTGCCTCGTGAGCAGATTGTGATGCCTGTCATTGCAAAGGAGAGTGCTGACACAGAGACATTGCAGGCGATCACAAATTTGACCTAGAGTGTCATCCATCACACTAGCCCTATTGTACAATGCCATCCAGGGGAGTCTTCAGGTGGTGGCCTTCGAACCCATGTGTGTCAATCTCGCGGAGCAACTTGTTCGTATGACCCTACTGACACTCAAGAGGATGCTACGTAGGATCCATATGCTACTATGCAGCCTGATCCGTATGCATCTACAGTGATGGAGAGGACAGAAGACATTTTGCATGATGCATATGGCATTGACACTTAGGTAAAATTCAGCATGTTCATTAAATTTAATTTATTAAATTTTGATTGTGAAATGCAAGATTAACTAATTTAGTTTTATTATTTTAATAAAATTGTAGGGTCACAGTGTAGAGACTAGATACACAAGTCATCCACCTACTTATTTTTGCAGTACACCTATCGGTGGGGTATGTAAAGCTAGTAAACAATTATAAATTTATTACATGTGTTAATAGCATTTTTTTACGAATGGTATTTTAATATGTGATTTTGGATGTTGAACAAGGTACTATTGGAGGTTTCAAGGAAACACCTTCGAGTGCCAGTAGATTTGATCAAACGTTCACGGAGGTAATATAGAATTTAAAGAGAACTTAAGTAATGAATTCTAAGTTTAATAGATTTGTGTAGTTTATATTCATATTGTTGACCTTGCGTTTGCACCGCGGATCATTCAAAATCAAAGCATTACTTCAAATTCGATGGCACAATAATCATAAAGAAATATATATGTTTTGTCACTTGTACTCAAAATTTTGTTCATTAGATCTCATACATTATAAGTCATGTGATGTGGATTTCTATTGTAACTTTTTGTGATTGAATAATTTGTTGTTTTATTTTCAGATGTTGGTTGTGGAAACACCTCCAAATTTTATGAGGGCAATGGATATTGGTGTTTCATCAGCTATACAATCCTCGATGGCTCTGATAGGGGAGGTATGAGGCAAAAGTACTAAATTTCAATTTACATTCATTGTTATAGATGAACTAGTTCTAGTGAAAAATCAAACCATTATTGATTAAGTAGTTTAATTCCCTATTTGGATGGTTTATACGAGGCTTGAGCATGCACGAGCATGCGGCATGCAAAATATTTCCATCAAGGAAGTGATATTGAGATGGCGTAGAAGTGATTATTTTGTTAAATATATTAATTTTATAAATGTAATTTCTATATATTAATATCTTTACTTCTTATTGTAATAGTTAGAAACTACCATAAGCTAAACACTAGGAGAACGGCGGGAGCACTCCTCGAGCATAACAGAAATAGATCAGCGGACTTATAAGCCATCGGATTGCCAATAAAGGAAAGAAAATTGTATTTGAATTGAGCATGGAGAAATGACTTTTGATTCTAGAGCCCTTTTGTTGTATGCCTACATGGCAGTTTTGTACATATTTTGCATTGGATATATTTGACATTGTATGCCTATATGGCATTCTTGTAAGCCTATATGGCTATTTTGTACCTATATTTTATACTTATATCAGCATATATTGATGTATGCATACATGGCTATTTGGTTAATACAAATATTTTTTATCGATGGTGTCCATATTTTGCCAAATTTATAAATTCATGGTTCAATAGATGAGTTATGTGTATTCAAGTGTATACTTTACAACTTACACACATATTTTTTGACTTACGTGTGAACATCAAAAAGTGTGAAAATTTATGTGTTTGGAAGTCAAATGTAAGCCAATTTTGCAATTCTCAGTTCTTGCATACTCCATCTTATGGACTTATTCCTTCCTAGCACATATTGTGAATATTTCTCATTTGGTGCAGAAGACAGATTCCTCATTTTTGAACCACTCATAGCAAAGAGATTCACAATAAGGCTTTAGCATTGGAACACTACTCCATACTTCTCTTGTCTAGACCATAAAGGATTGAAAATTCTTAATTTGATGCAATGGTAGTCGTGAGATGAGAATTTATATAACCATGCCTATTTTGAAACTTCACATCTAATACTGCGTCAACAAGAACTTAAGAAGTGTTGCGTAAGAGTGTTAGGTTTGATAGGCCTTCTCTTCCCTAAGGGAGGAGAGCCTGCATCTTGAATTTTGAACAAAATTTTAAGAAGCAAAGATTTTACCTAAAAGCTTCAAACCTAGATGACATATTTGGCTAAGTCTATCTTGAAAATTATCAATGCATTCAAACTCTAAAGGAGATTCTCCCTGAAAAGCAAACTTTACCCTTTTTCCCAGGAAGAAATTGCAACAAGTTGCATGTGATTTATCTTATTTCTTTCTCACAGTTCCTGGTCAATCATTCATGGCTCAGGATAGTTCCGTTCCAAGGCAAGGGCACCCAAAAAATCACTGAGATTCTTCTACGATTTGCAAGAAAAAGGTTTTGGCTCTTTCATAATGTAAATAATTATGTAACACTATTTTCTTGTTTTCCTTCCAGACAGAAAAATGTTCACACTTTTCAAATTGATCAATGATCACTAATGGCTAATTGTAAACACTTGACATTTTTATGTTTGAACTTTAATTTATAATTTTGTATCATGACATTCGAGTAGATCACTAATATTTTAATATTTCACTATGAAAGTGGTGGTGTATTTTTGCTATGTTGTTGACTATTAATATGGTGGTGTATTCTCAACTTGATTACTGCTGCAAATATGTATATATTTCTAATTTTTATATGTTTTTGTATGACCAAACCCAAAATGAACCCAACCCTAAAAAAACATTTCCCAAACCGGTGAACCAGGTTCTCGAACTCGATCCTGATCCCAAAACTGAACCGGTAACTTAGTAAAAAATAGATTTTTGTAGTTTATATTCATAACGTTGATTACATTGCATTGCACATCTTTCAAACTGAAAGCATTGCTTCACATTTCATAACTAATGACTAGATGTTGATAGATGAAAAAATTTCAATTACAATATAGTTTTTACAAAGTCAATCTAAGCAGTTATGCAATTACTTCACATTGCATAACAAATAACTAGGAGCTGCCAATTTCTTTGAGACATTTTTTCAAACAGTTCACTGCCTTGTCTATACTACCACATTTTTCATACATGTATACCAAATTATTTTGTCAAATAGTTCAAGTGTTGCCTTGTTGCTATGGCTGAAAGCTTAAAACAAGTTCTTTCGAACAAGCTATGGATGCTTGGAAAAAATCTATCAAAAGCATAATAGTAAGCAATATCATAAACAAGGTAGTGAACTCTTTGAAAAAATACCTCAAAGAAATGAGGTCTCATGGTGTTGGAATTCCATGATTGTCATGGCATTCCATCAGGTCATGAGACCTCATTTCTTTGAGGCATTTTTTCAAAGAGTTCACTGCCTTGTCTATGCTAACACATTTTTCATACATGTCTATCCAAAGCATTTTAT